>OX638063.1:15500479-15768649 GCA_951804385.1 Trifolium dubium
ATCACATGACCGGTGCCACTGAAGTTGGTGGTGTGGTGCGGGATGCTAACGGCAGATGGTTGCGCGGATTTTGCAGCCATGTTTAAGGCCAACATAGCTCTTTATTTGCAGAGTTGTATTCGCTCAAAACTGGGCTTGAGTTTCTTTGGTCATGGGGCTACCAGACTGTTATTTGTGAGGTGGATTGTGGAGAAATTCTCACTATTTTGGATGATTTAAACATGATGATGTTTCATAGCTTCCGTGGAATACTCTCTGATATCAATAGTTTGTTGAGGCGTAATTGGAATTGCAAGCTTGAGCAAGTCTCTCGTGAAGCAAATTCGGTTGCAGATTGGATTGCAAAATTTGGAGCACAAAATAGTAATATAGTTGATGCTATCCTTGATAATCCTCCTTTGGAGGTTGAGACTTTATTACTTAGGGATTCTGTTGCTGTAGTTTAATTTTGTCTTATTATTTAATTTCCGATGTACCAAAAAAAAAAGTAAAACTTTTATATTCTATAGTTTATTGTAAAGATAAGTACCCTATATATATATATATATATATATATATATATATATATATATATATATATATAAGGAGGGATCCGTTGACTCTAGGATGAGTTATTTCTTTTAATATTTCATTATTCGCAATAAATTTCACTGATCCAACTGTCAAATTAAAAGTTCTTATTGAATAGATCAACTCTACAAGTTTTTATGAAATTCTAAAATTATTTAAATTAAATAAAATAAAAAGGAGATTACGATCATGAAATTAAAACAATAATTAATATATAATGATTGTCCTTATCAAAGTATTTAATTTTTGTTAAGACAAGTTTAAAAGAATTATGAAAAATTAAAATCCTATAAATAGAATTAAATACTAATACGTTAGTGGCCTATGAATTAAGTATTCCTTAAAAACAAGACAATGTCCAAAAAACAGTAGTAGTTGTATCGGACATATGTTGTACTAATGCTAAAATAAGTTAATTCACTATGGATTAAGTATCCATTGTATATGACTTATGTTGTACTTTCATTATGTTGCATCAAACTTCATTGTTTGAATAGTATTATGTACCACGAATAAAATTATATGTAATATTAATGTATCCATATCTTATAAATATATTTGGTCATCTAAATATCCTAGACAAATTTAGTATGGTTGTTACTTTAATATTTTTTTCAAATTTGTATTTTTAATTTCTTCTTGTTTTCACGGGTCAAGACAATGCTTGTATGTTCAAATTATCTAGAGTTAAATCAACCAAATTAAACCTCGTCAATTAAAAGTTTGTATTTCTTTGCAATTTAACAAGCCTCATTTATAGCAGCTAATTAGGCATTTATTCATCATATATTTTTCGATTATAAGGTCCTGTAAATAACTAACTATATATCAATTTAATCTTCCGCCGAAAGTTCTTTTTTATGCCAAGTATGCTATAGATTTGTAGTAATTTGTAAGGACATCCCATTATCTTCTACACAAATGTAAATTGTAGCATTTAATTAGGGTATGAACAAATAAATGTTTTTAAAGCAATGTCAATAATTTAAACTTTTTTAATTTTTTTTCTGCGCCAAATTTCCTTTTAGATCGTGTAGTGTAGACAAATTTGGGTTTCCGTCCTAAAAAACAATCCTTAAAATTCTTCCCGTAATATCAAATTCCTACAGTTTTAGTCCCTCATTACACATCACACAATAAAATTGGACAAGCCTCATAAGGTTTGAGTTTTAAAATTAGCCCATGACCATTTACGTCTTTTTACACTTTTTAAAAATTTTCTTTGTCTCAGACAAATCAACTCTTCCTACACGGGTAGTGGTCAGGTCACCAAATTTTGGCAACAATAATATTTTTGAGTGACATGGCCAAAAAAAAGACTAATATGAAAAGAATTTGATATTAACATGATATAACAAAAGGATTTTTTTTAGGGACTACAAATATAAAGTCGTCCATATTACATGGACGGAAAAACACATTTCCTCTTTCTTTTTTTAGTTTTAGGAGTGTTGTACCCCAATTTTGGACCTAAAATCCTTTGTCCTTATTTTTCATTATAAAATATCAAAAATATTCATCATATAATAATATCATCACATCCGTTCTTAATTTTAGTCGTATTATTTATGTTCGTTTTTTTTAATCATTTTTTTTTTGTGGTCGTACTTGTTTTTTACTCATTTACATTATTTTTTATTATTATCATCATTATTATTCTTATTATTACTATTATTATTATTATTATTATTACCTAAAATCCCTTCAAAAACAAAAAGAAAGTTTTCCTTTTATTCTAGTCATTTCCTTTTCTGTTATTATTATTAACTTTTTTTGGTGTAGTTTATTATTATTATTATTATTATTATTATTATTATTATTCAAAAAAAAGACAAAAAAAGAAACTTTTTTTTTTTATTCTCCCTTTTCTTCCTTTTTTCTCTTTTTCGGTCACCTTCTTGTTTTTTCTGGTTTTTACTTTCTTTCAACACAAAAACAGAAACACGGTTTAATTGAAAAAAATAAGTATCCAATGCCTTCACATGTTTTTCCAGCACATGACAATGACACAATTTTTGTTCTCTTCCTCAGTTTCATTACAATTTTCAAACTAAAATCTGAACAAACAAAGTGATTCTGCACTTTTCTACTTCAAGCACTCAAACCCTAAGAATCCCTCTATTTAACAGAACAATTTCACACAACAAGAGAGGGAGAAAAATTTGAGAACGGAAGCAAGAACAAATAAACAAACACAATCACAAAACACAAAAAATACAGAGCTTCAACCTAATAAAAACCTAGCCCTTTTTCATTTCCAGTCAACAAATCAAGACCTAACAGAAACAAAAACCAACTCACAAACCTCACAAAATTAAAACCCAAACCTTAACCAAGCAAAACAAACAGAAACGAATTTCACAGAAGCAACATACAAAATCAAAACCGAAAAAGAAAGGAAAAGAGAAAGAAAGAAGAAAAAGTAGATCGAAGAAGACAGAAGCAACCGCCGACCGCAACTGTACTCGCGTGGCCAACTCCCTCTGTCGTTGCTGCAAACGTCGGATCCCCTTTTTCCTCCTCCACTGTATGTCTTTTTTTTCCGTTCAACTCATACTTGCATCCATCTCTTTGTGCTTGTGATTTCGTTAGATTTTTAGGGTTAGGGTTCTTGATCTGTAAAGACCGATCCGGAGGTTATGATGATTATCTATGATTTTCGTTGATAGATCCGTGTTTAGGTTAGGATTTTAGACAGGGTTTATGTTGTTTCTTTTTAATTTTGGACTGGTTATGAATTTGGGTAGTTAGGGTTCTTGAGGGAAAAATGGAGAAAAAGAAGAAGAAACAGAGAGAAGAGAGAGCAGAAGAGGAAAGAAAGAGGCTGAGACAGTAGAAAAATGAAAAAATTAACTCAAAATAGTAATAATAACCCTAATCCCCCATTTGTGAATTACTCAGCGCGCCCCCAGTTACTCAGAGAACCCCCCACTCTGATCTAGCGCGCGCGCGCTCACCATAGCCGCTGTGCGCCCCTTTGGCCTGCTGGTCTCTGATTTCAATCAGATGGCCGTGATTCTTCCCCAACCGGTTCAGTAGATGGGTCTGGGGCCGGGTCTGGTTTGACCCGATTCTCTAAACTGGTTCTGGGCTTCAGCATAAGCCCAATCCGCCCCATTCCTTCTTTTTTTGTTTGTGTGTGATTTTGTTTAATTTTTAATTGTTGTTTTTGTTATTTTAATTTTTTATTTTCATTTTTGTTTTCTAGTTTTTTAATGTCTATTTATTTGCACTCATATATATACATTATATTAATATGCTTTAGATGCTTTGCCATGGAAAAATATATGTGTGAATTATTATCTTTCTTTTGTGAAATTACTAAGTTTAAGTACTAATACAAAACAATTTGAAATAACTTTTCTCAAAGAAAACAAAAAAAACTTTCTTTTCTAACTATCTTAATGTCAAAAAAATAAAAATGTTTGTTTATTTGTCATGTCTTTACTTTTTCTTTATTAGTTATTTAGAATGCAAAAAATATAAATAAACAACAAAAATATTAGAAAAATTAATTATGCTATATTTTTTAGTTGTGATGATTAATAATATGATTAAGTCTTTTGTTAAATCTTTTTTAAAACTCATAACATGTTTTTACGTTTTTTTAAGAAATAAAAAAATTAATTACATGAATACATGCATTAAAAATCCTACATTTTTTGCACTACATCATATTATGCATTTTTCATGTCACTTAACATTTTATACTAATTTTTGCATCACACTACAATTTCACACTACAATTTCACACTACAATTTCACATTACAATTTCACTTTACATTTTTCTACATGCATACATGCATTGCATTTAGTTTAGGACAATGCATCATTTTAAAAATGCATGTTAGAGACAATATTTTAATTAATAAAATCATTGAGCTCTAACAATTGGCATTAACAGCGAAGGACCATTTTCGGTCTAAATTCATTCTCATAAATAATAAAATAAAAACTTTTCTTTTTGCTAAATAAAATGTTTTTGCTTGTGTATGTTAATTAGGATTATTTGTTGTTGTGAGTGGCCTCCAAAAATGTAGTATCATGTCTTTGCCTCCGACACATTTCTTTCACACACTCCACTTTTAATTAGGATGTTATTTTGCGATGTTTTCCTTTTCTCCTCCTATGTGCATATTCATCATCATATTTATTTTCCGCACTTGCATTTTTTTATTTTTATATGCATCGCCCTTTTATCTATTTATTGCTTATTGTTATTATTATTTATTCAAATTCGATATGGTTGTAAATATTAATTATTCAATTGGGTTGTAATAGCGTAGGACTTTATTTATCGCTTTTACTGCTTTCCTAGCTCACACATCACACACAACGCCAAAAATTCATTTCCAAAGAAGATGACTCGTAGTTAAATTTCAAATTAATTACGAGACTTTTTTTGAAACGAAAAAACCTTTTCAAAACAAACGTGCGATCCTTTTAAAAAAACAAACGCAAGTTCACCTTAATCTCAACGTAACTTCAATCATTTTAACATGCTTTTATCACAACTTTTAATATATAACATCTTTTCTTAATTCTTTTTTGACAACAAAATCTTCTTTTCTTTACAATCTTCTTTTCTTTCAAACACACAAAAAAAACGAATTCTTTTTCAAACAACAATAATTTCTTTTCTTTTTTACATAACAACATTTGCACTTTCTTACTATTTCTTTTCTTTTAAACATTTCCTCTACAATACAATAAAAACATTACTCTCAAAAATCTTTTTTTACAAAGAAAATATTTACACTTCTTTTATTTTATTTACTTTATGATATAAAATTTCCTTAATTTTTATCCACTTTCTTTTTTTTTCTATACAATTTCTCCCTCCATTCTTTAAGCATGTATCAAAAAGCACAAAAACATATAAGAGGTTACCATGGAGTACCGTGGGCGCTTGAGGTGCTAACACCTTCCTCAAGTGTAAGTAACCCCCGTACCTTAGAATCTCAATTTAAAAGGTTTTCAATTTTCCCCTCCTTTGGAAATGAAAAATAAAACTGTAGTGGGGTATGTCTCAAAAACCCCGCAACAGAAAAATGGCGACTTCACTGGGGATTCTCTCCTTAAGAGGGTTGAACCTAACTTGTGTGTTTATATGTGTTTATTTATTTACATGCTTTATATATTGTTGGGGGGTTCTTGAGTTGAGATAAGCTTGACCCGAGCTTGAGTGCACCATGAGATAGATTGTGATATAACCATAGTGGGATGGGCGAAAGTTCAGTTTTGCACATACTTGCATGTGGTACAATCACGCACAGTTGAGGAGCCATGTTGTAGTATTCTCTTCGACGCGAGTTAAGTTGCGTAGAAAGTTGCTATGATATGGATCCAAGGATATTGTGGAGCTTTTAGTCACCCTTAACCCATCTTTGCCTTTAGGATGTGGTGCGATGGCTTAACCGAGAGTGGATTTTGGTTAAAGTTGTTCCGCGATACCACGCTCAATCGAGCATTTCCCTTGGATATTTCATTTGGCCGTGAGTTCAGTTATGGACATTGGTATTCAAGAAGGAAAGTTGATGACGTTGGGAACTTTGTAGAACCCATGTTACGAAAAGAAGATAAACCAATAGTTCATACCTTGTGGGTGGTTCTTACCTTTTGGCTCCAACATTGTGACATCTCAACAAACCATGTTTGCTTATGTTTGTGATTGTTGCATTCATACATCCATACATTCATGCATCCATAAAAAATAAAAAAATAAAAAAACTTTTTCTATCAATTTTCAAAGGACTTAGAGGATTTCTTTATAAACTTCACAATCATCATGGACCTTCAAAAAAGATTGCTTTGAAAAAAATTCTTTTGATCATTAACAAAAAATGAGGTCCTTTATGATTTGTATCCTAAAGTCCTTTGAAAATAAAAACAAAACAAAACTCTCTTTCTCATGCATCATTGCGCATTCATTGTCTTCTTCTACAAAGAGTCTAAGCTTGGTGTCTTCCTCTCAGTGGTCTGACGCTCTCGTCTAAAGTCAACTCGCATCTACAACACTTGTGCAAACTCAAAAAAGAATGGAAGGTCTTGAGCAAGAGAACCAGCAGCTACAAGAACAGGTCACTTCTCTTCAAGCTAATGTAGCCCAATTGACGGCTATGTTTGAATCTTTGACTTCGGTGAGGGCTGCCCCTCCTCCGCCTCCTCCAACATAGGGTTTGAATGTCTCTGTCCCAGAAATCATCTCAATCTCAGCTCCGTTGTCCTATGTTAGCATGCCAACACTCACTGCCACTACAAGGTACCCATGGGGTATGCCCGCCAATTTTGGCGAGAATTCTCAGCTTAATGATTTCGGCGCTCAGTTCTATGTCACTACTGCTCCACAGACGATGGCATCTGTTCCATCTCCTGGGATGACTTATGTTTCTCAAATGGTAGGGTCTATTCCGTATCCTGAGATGACTGTTGCACCTCTCACTATGAATGTAAGGCAGTTCGAGACAGAACCTGTTTACCATGCTAATCCAGCTGAAAGCGTGGTATCTTTTGGTCACAATGAGAAAATTCAGAATCAGTTTGATGAGATCCAGCGAGAACTTCGCGCTCTCCGTGGAAAAGACTTGTTTGGAAAGAGTGCGCATGAGCTTTGTCTAGTGCCAAATGTCAAGTTTCCGCCAAAGTTCAAAGTGCCCGAGTTTGAAAAGTATAAGGGGAATTCTTGTCCTCAGATGCATCTTGTGATGTATACTAGAAAGATGTATGCTCTGACAAAAGATGATGAATTGCTTATCCACTACTTCCAAGACAGTTTGACTGGTGCAGCTCTCAAGTGGTACATGAGCTTAGGTGGTTCGAAGATCAAGTCCTTTCTTGACTTATGTGAAGCGTTTGTACAGCAGTACAAGTACAATGCTGATTTGGCACCGGATAGAGATCAGCTTCGAGCCATGACTCAAAAAAACAAGGAATCTTTCAAGGAATATGCCCATAGATGGAGATGGGTTGAAGCTCAGATTAGCCCGCCTCTTGAGGAAAAGGAGATGGCTAAAATTTTCTTGAAAACTCTTGATGCATTATACTATGACAAAATGGTTTCCAGTGCGCTTCGTGATTTTGCCGACATGGTAGACATAGGTGTGCGCATTGAGGAAGCTCTCCGAGAAGGACGTTTGACAAGAGAGACTACTTCTTCCAGAAATGCAAGAGAGTTTAGGTCGGGCTTTAATACAAAGAAAGAACAAGAAGCGATTATGGTGGCTCATGGGAAGCCAAAGAAGAACAAGCAACATCATGTCGCTGCTATAACTTTTGTTGCTGATACTGCTCCAAAAAGGTCACCTCAATATGACCCAATCCCTATGTTGTATGCAGATTTGTTTCCAATTTTGATTGAGAGAGATTTGATTCAAACTAGAGCACCACCTCGGATACCTGCAAAATTGCCTTATTGGTACAAACCAGAGCTCTCTTATGCTTTTCACTCCGGGGCACCTGGCCATGACATTGAACATTGTTATCTGCTACAATCTGAAGTTCAAAAGTTGGTTAGGGATAACAAGTTTTCTTTCGAGGATATAGACCCTACTCTGTTATGCATGAATATGATTTCATACCATTGGGTTGTTGTTGAAGTCAGTGATACAAGGAAGCTCATCCCTATGATCGCTAGGCTTTTATTTCTTTCTTGTTAAGCATTTGTCTGCTTTTAACATTATGTCTTTCGTCAAGTACTTTTAATATAATAAACATGCATGTTTTTAGAATCCATCCATTCGTATTCACTCTTTTCTCTTGCTTTATTACTTACAAACTTGGAGCGAGGATGATGAATAAATAACCGATTTTTGCTGATATATGCTTTCAACGGTGAAAAACATGGTTGACGATGTAAGGCATTGTTTTATTTCCCAAACAATGGAGATATAAGGAGATAATCCGTAGTCAACCCCTTTGAGCCTGAAGTCGGTGTTTCTTTCAACTTTTTTCTGAACCCTTAATCATAACCCGGGGCAGGGTAGTATTTCAATTAATTTGATGATGCATCCTGATACAAGATAATCAATTTGTCTAGTCATACAAAGTAAAAGATTTAATCACAATGCTTTCCTCAGACAAAGGAAGTTGTCAAGAGATGAGACTTACAACAATTCATACGACAGTCACAATCTTCATCTTACAAAGGTTATACAAAAAAATAGAGTGATTACAAAAAAGAGAGTTCAAAAAAAGAGCCCATAAAAAAAAATAAAGAGGGGCATCCCGATGGACCACAAATTCAAAGTTCGAAATGAACTAGTCCATACAAATAAAGAGTGATTCAAAAATAGGAACAACTTCCTAAACAAAAAGTGACTGTCACTTCAAAAAATCTCAAACAAGTCAATTCAAAAGAACATCAATAAAAATTCGACCAAAGGGTCAACCTCAAACATCATTGTCAACAACTCTCATGTCGACTGATTGTATCAGTTGAATTAATTGAATTTAGGAATGAAGGACATCAAGAAGATTGGGTGGGACCAAATAAAATTTTGAGCCTAACAATCCTTTTTTGAAAACCGTGAGCTCTGCCACGTTATAACATACAAAAGACCTAATTGAAACTAGGTTCACTGTGAAAGCATATTCGGCAAATTTATTGTTAAGCTGACTCATCATGTTTGTTGAGTAATCACAAATTATCTTTGTACATGCCACGTGTTTCCATTACAAAAAACATTCAATTTCAAAAAACTTACATGTACATTTTATAAAAAATACTTTTCAAAAGAAATAATTTTACTTGCAAATTAATACTTGACATCAAAGAAATTTGAGCTATGGTTTGATCAAAGGTAAAGCTGACTTGAGACGCTCCTAGCTAGTGGCAAGTTACATATGAATTATGCCAATCAGGGGCAAACAAGCTGAATATTCTGCTTATCAAGGTTGAAAATGGTTCAGAATTTGGTTACTCTACAAACATCAGTTAATCAGGGGCATACCCTTCAAGGATTCAAAGACTTGGGGCATACTGTGTCAAGATCATATATTCCTGAAAAAGTACACTAGATGTAAAAGGTCAGCCAATCACGCTCTTCGAGCAATTCATTCAAGGATCTTTAGACTGAAGTAAAGATCCAGAGCAAGGGGCAAGTCGTCTCCGTTCTCTCAGATGTTCATCAACAACAAACATGTTTTCTCTAAGAGAATGTAAACAATCTTCTTCCTAGAAAATGGTACATCCCCAATGAAACTTGACCAAGTTGTTTTGAGTGCAATCAAGTTTCAATATACAGATCGTTTCGGATAAGACGGTCGTTTCCCCAGAGAAGTTGTTCCTTCTCCAAGAAGAGGTTCTCTTACTTTATCAACAGTGACATTTACACTTTGTGGAGATATCCTGAACAGTGATGCGACGTTGGCTTGTGTTTCCGGTTTGGTCACTTTGTTTGTCCGTCAAAAGATGTTCCACATACATACATATACACATAGATTCATAACATACATACATATACACATACATTCATAACATACACTCATACATGACATTCATGCATAGCATTTATATGTGCCATAAACATTTACATCATTCATACATTACTATATCATTTACAAACTATAGTCCCATTTATTTTGTTTGTGTCTACAAAATAGAGTCGGGATGGACATGTTGTTCCTTCCAATTAGAGTGTCAGCTTAGGCAGATAAGTGTACATCTCTCTTGTTTCAAAATTCCCCACTAGACTCTTCTCTTGTGGATGATGGTTGTTTCAGTTTTTCCGACAACAAAAGGAAAATTCCCAGTTGAATTTATTCTTCAATTGGACACAAAGTCTTGTTTCACAGTTTCCCTCCGGTTTGTTCCCGGATTGGACACCAATTCATAGCAACAGTGACAAGCTATCCTTACAAGAAGCTTGTGTTTTACCAGATACATTTCCAATTCCTCAGGTGGGTTTATCCCCAGTGAATCTTATCAAGAAACTTTACACAAAAGATCATACAAGTCTTTTCTCTCTACAAATACATACACTTTTACAATCTAACCTACCCGCGTCTCTTTTGAAGTTCCCGGTAGAGTTATTGATTCTCATAGATGAGTATTATCTTATATACACTATCATCATACGGTAGTTGGTAATATCTGTCATTGTCTTTTATACACCATCACTCTGTTGGATGGTAGATAATGTCTCATCTTTTCATATTACCTTTTATACACTATCATCATACGATAGTTGGTAATATCCGACCTTTGTCTTTTATACACTATCACTTCATTGGATAGTAGACAAGGTCTCACATTTTCATATTACCTTATATACACTATCATTATACGGTAGTTGGTAATATCTTCATTACCTTATATACACTATCATTATACGGTGGTTGGTAATGTTTGGCCTTTGTCTTTTATACACCATCATCTTGTTGGATGGTAGATAAAGTCTTATCTTTCTTCATATTACCTTTTATACACTATCATTATACGGTAGTTGGTAATATCTGACCTTTGCCTTTTCTACACTATCACTTCATTGGATAGTAGTCAATGTCTCACATCTTTTCATATTACCTTTTATACACTATCATTATATGGTAGTTGGTAATATCTGACCTTTGTCTTTTATACACCATCAGTTTGTTGGATGGTAGCCAAAGTCTCACCTTTTCATGTTACCTTATATACACTATCATTATGCGGTAGTTGGTAATATTCCAACGTTGTCTTCTTTATGCAACCCGTCTCTTTGTAAGGCGGTGGACAATGCTCTTGTTCTCAGTAAACGTTGTCTTTATGCAATCCGTCTCTTTGTAAGCCGGTGGACAATGTTCCTGTTCTTTGTAGAGATTGTCTTTTATCTGCAACCCGTCTCTTTGTAAGGCGGTGGACAATGCTCTTGTTCTCAGTAAACGTTGTCTTTTATCTGCAATCCGTCTCTTTGTAAGGCGGTGGACAATGTTCTTTTCACATTACTGTCATCCGCATGATAGTAAGTAATATTTCCCCAGTGTTTTACTTTCTTCCCCAGTGGAGTTCGTTCTTTCAATGAACTTGGGGCACATCTTGTTATCTTCCCAGTCGGGTCATGTTATGTTCTTCCCCTGTGGAGTTCTAACTATGTTTTATTCCTTTGTCTGTCTTTTACAACATTCATACAAAAATTCAAAAAAAACTGATCATCTGCATTTCATGCATTCATATTTGCATCATAAGCATTGTTAAAGGATTTTAGGTCCAAAAATGGTGCATGTTTTATATTTAAGTCTCTTCAATCCTGTCTAAACAAAGATTTCAATCTTTATTTCTCCGATTGAAGAAACTTAAATAGGGGCAGCTGTTGTACCCCAATTTTGGACCTAAAATCCTTTGTCCTTATTTTTCATTATAAAATATCAAAAATATTCATCATATAATAATATCATCACATCCGTTCTTAATTTTAGTCGTATTATTTATGTTCGTTTTTTTAATCATTTTTTTTTTGTGGTCGCACTTGTTTTTTACTCATTTACATTATTTTTTATTATTATCATCATTATTATTCTTATTATTACTATTATTATTATTATTATTACCTAAAATCCCTTCAAAAACAAAAAGAAAGTTTTCCTTTTATTCTAGTCATTTCCTTTTCTGTTATTATTATTAACTTTTTTTGGTGTAGTTTATTATTATTATTATCATTATTATTATTATTATTATTATTATTATTATTATTATTCAAAAAAAAGACAAAAAAAGAAACTTTTTTTTTATTCTCCCTTTTTTTCCTTTTTTCTCTTTTAAAGTCACCTTCTTGTTTTTTCTGGTTTTTACTCTTTCAACACAAAAACAGAAACACGGTTTAATTGAAAAAAATAAGTATCCAATGCCTTCACATGTATTTTCCAGCACATGACAATGACACAATTTTTGTTCTCTTCCTCAGTTTTATTACAATTTTCAAATTAAAATCTGAACAAACAAAGTGATTCTGCACTTTTCCACTTCAAGCATTCAAACCCTAAGAATCCCTCTATTTAACAGAACAATTTCACACAACAAGAGAGGGAGAAAAATTTGAGAACGGCAGCAAGAACAAATAAACAAACACAATCACAAAACACAAAAAATACAGAGCTTCAACCTAATAAAAACCTAGCCCTTTTTCATTTCCAGTCAACAAATCAAGACCTAACAGAAACAAAAACCAACTTACAAACCTCACAAAATTAAAACCCAAACCTTAACCAAGCAAAACAAACAGAAACGAATTTCACAGAAGCAACATACAAAATCAAAACCGAAAAAGAAAAGGAAAAGAGAAAGAAAGAAGAAAAAGTAGATCGAAGAAGACAGAAGCAACCGCCGACCGCAACTGTACTCGCGTGGCCAACTCCCTCCGTCGTTGCTGCAAACGCCGGATCCCCTTTTTCCTCCTCCACTGTATGTCTTTTTATTCCGTTCAACTCATACTTGCATCCATCTCTTTGTGCTTGTGATTTCGTTAGATTTTTAGGGTTAGGGTTCTTGATCTGTAAAGACCGATCCGGAGGTTATGATGATTATCTATGATTTTCGTTGATAGATCCGTGTTTAGGTTAGGATTTTAGACAAGGTTTATGTTGTTTCTTTTTAATTTTGGACTAGTTATGAATTTGGGTAGTTAGGGTTCTTGAGGGAAAAATGGAGAAAAAGAAGAAGAAACAGAGAGAAGAGAGAGCAGAAGAGGAAAGAAAGAGGCTGAGAGAGTAGAAAAATGAAAAAATTAACTCAAAATAGTAATAATAACCCTAATTCCCCATTTGTGAATTACTCAGCGCGCCCCCCAGTTACTCAGAGAACCCCCCACTCTGATCTAGCGCGCGCGCGCTCACCATAGCCGCTGTGCGCCCCATTGGCCTGCTGGTCTCTGATTTCAATCAGATGGCCGTGATTCTTCCCCAACCGGTTCAGTAGATGGGTCTGGAGCCGGGTCTGGTTTGACCCGATTCTCTAAACTGGTTATGGGCTTCAGCATAAGCCCAATCCGCCCCATTCCTTCTTTTTTTTGTTTGTGTGTGATTTTGTTTAATTTTTAATTGTTGTTTTTGTTATTTTTATTTTTTATTTTCATTTTTGTTTTCTAGTTTTTTAATGTCTATTTATTTGCACTCATATATATACATTATATTAATATGCTTTAGATGCTTTGCCATGGAAAAATATATGTGTGAATTATTATCTTTCTTTTGTGAAATTACTAAGTTTAAGTACTAATACAAAACAATTTGAAATAACTTTTCTCAAAAAAAAAAACAAAAAAAACTTTCTTTTCTAACTATCTTAATGTCAAAAAATTAAAAATGTTTGTTTATTTGTCATGTCTTTACTTTTTCTTTATTAGTTATTTAGAATGCAAAAAATATAAATAAACAACAAAAATATTAGAAAAATTAATTATGCTATATTTTTTAGTTGTGATGATTAATAATATGATTAAGTCTTTTGTTAAATCTTATTTAAAACTCATAACATGTTTTTACCTTTTTTTAAGAAATAAAAAAATTAATTACATGCATACAAGCATTAAAAATCCTACATTTTTTGCACTACATCATATTATGCATTTTTCATGTCACTTAACATTTTACACTAATTTTTGCATCACACTACAATTTCACACTACAATTTCACATTACAATTTCACTTTACATTTTTCTACATGAATACATGCATTGCATTTAGTTTAGGACAATGCATCATTTTAAAAATGCATGTTAGAGACAATATTTTAATTAATAAAATCATTGAGCTCTAACAATTGGCATTAACAGCGAAGGACCATTTTCGGTCTAAATTCATTCTCATAAATAATAAAATAAAAACTTTTCTTTTTGCTAAATAAAATGTTTTTACTTGTGTATGTTAATTAGGATTATTTGTTGTTGTGAGTGGCCTCCAAAAATGTAGTATCATGTCTTTGCCTCCGACACATTTCTTTCACACACTCCACTTTTAATTAGGATGTTATTTTGCGATGTTTTCCTTTTCTCCTCCTATGTGCATATTCATCATCATATTTATTTTCCGCACTTGCATTTTTTTATTTTTATATGCATCGCCCTTTTATCTATTTATTGCTTATTGTTATTATTATTTATTCAAATTCGATATGGTTGTAAATATTAATTATTCAATTGGGTTGTAATAGCGTAGGACTTTATTTATCGCTTTTACTGCTTTCCTAGCTCACACATCACACACAACGCCAAAAATTCATTTCCAAAGGAGAGGACTCTGAAGGTGTGAAAAACACAAGAAGGGGGGGTTGAATTGTGTTTTGGTATTTTGAAAACTTCTGCTAAGTTCTGAAGCTTATCAGAAGCACCAGCGGATAAAGAAACACAATTAACACACTCACACAAAAGAGTAAGGATAGAGAGAGAGGCGAGACAAGCAATTTTATACTGGTTCCTCTCACAAAACGAGAGTAGTCCAGTCCCCTTGCACTTCCAAGGGATTTCACTATAATCACCTAGACTATTACAATGCTCAAACACACTAGTAAGAGACTTCCTACTTGCTCAAGCACACTTGCAAGAGACTTCCTAATATAAAAGAATTAAGATAGAAAGTGATAAACACTTGATTATAAAATCAAGAGTTTTCTTAAGATTACAACTCAAGACTCTTAAGACTCTAACACAGAATTCCTAATGAATTAGAAAAACAGAGTGTCAGAAGCACAACAGAAAATAGTTTCAGAAGCAGTGCTTTCAGTCTTATGTAAAGGAGTAAAGTTGTATCAGTGCGTGCGTTGTTGTTATATGTTGTAACCTTGATCTTCAAAGAGATTTTCTCTATTTATATGTGAAGAAGAAATAGAGACGTTTGAAGATAATGACCGTTGCAGAGGTCATTTTCAAGCCAGCTGTGAAAAGGACAAGGTAACATGGAATATTTGCCAATTCTGGTAATGCTTATCCTGTTATTCCTTTTTCTTGAGAATATTCGTCCTTATGGAGTAAAATAGTACTAACGTCACAATCCTTGATGATAAGGTTGTAGTACTATGATGTATCAATCAATCAGAGCCTTTAATTCAAATGATTTCCAATCATTGAATCACTATCAGTTAACACTGACATTCCTGGCTTGTCATTCAGAGCCTATGTATTTGACATATGCTTCTGAGTCTTCAGCTTCTGAAACTGTTGGTCTTCTCAATGCGTTGCTTCTGATTCAACATAGCTTTTGAGATGACTTGCTTCTGATTAACTTTTCTTCTGATATCTTAGCTTCTGATGTCCATGCTTCTGATGTCCATGCTTCTGATATCCATGCTTCTGATATCTATGCTTCTGATATCCATGCCAATGCTTTGTTTCAGAGCTTAGTTCAATCAACATAATAATTTAATCTGCACACTTAAAATTAAACATTAAAATACCCTATTGTTCATTAATACTTTGTTATCATCAAAACATTAAGAGTCAGATTCTGAACATCCTTTGTTCCAACAATCTCCCCCTTTTTGATTGATGACAAATCTAGTATTAATTAACAATGGTTGTTATTTTAATTTACTATGTTCAACAGAGGTTCATAAGCTTTGCACTCTCCCCCTAAGTTGTAACATTTAGTAATTAAAATAGTTTAAGAATATAATTTTATTGTGACTCAAATTCTTCATAATTTGACTCTTAGAGACTAGTGTTGTAAGCTCTCCCCCTGAGTCTGATAATTAATGGAAAAATTGCACTCTTTCCATTTATCATCATATGAAGAACTTAGTTCAACATAAAATATTATTCTCCAGAATAAATAAACAGATAAAAATAATCAAAGAAAACGTAAAATTAAACAGATTCTTTTAATTGGTTTCAGTTATTAGCGCTTCTAAACTCATTAATTAATGACTCTTACTCCCCCTTTTGTCATCAAACAAAAACAGTTTGTATAAAAGAAGTAAAGACATTTAAAAAGCGCGTAAAAAGATCAGTCAAAAACACAACTTTCAAGGAGTCAAGTCAGGAAAACAGTTACAACAACTTCATTAAAGAAATTGTCTGATTCCAAGAACTGAGACTATGACTCTATAAAAGTCTATAAAAGAAGAGAGCAACACCATTTCAATTCACTCAACACTTCCACACATTATTATCAGAAATAATGGATAAGGATAGAAGAGCAAATAAGGGTAAGGCTCCCCAAGAAGTGAAGAAAGAAGAATCACCAAAGAAAACAAAACCAAAAGCAAAGAAGGTTAAGGGTGAAGCATCTTCTTCAGTTCCATTAAGAAGAAGTTATAGAACCAGATCAAAAACAAAGCCACAACCACCAGTATACATCAATCTCTCGTCAGATTCTGATGATACTGATTCTGATTACAGAGAATTTCTCAGAACATATGATCCAGAACAATGTGAATGTTCTTCAGAAGGATCCTCTTCTGGTTCTGATAAGCCAGATTTTGATTATCTGAGGTACTTGGAGAATTATCATTCTCCAACAGAAACCTCAGGCTCTGGTGACTCTCAGAAGTCAGATTTAGATTCTAAATAGATTTAGGACCTTATGTAATGATATTCTATTTAATCAATAAAGATTTATGGTTTTGTTTTGAAATCTTTTTCTATAATTTCTTTGTGTTTGACATACTTTTCAAAAGCATATAATTAAACAAAACAATGCAAACAGTTAACAGCAATCAAAACAAATTAAGTAAACAAAAGATATTCATGCAATTAACAGAAATAAAACTTGTTCAAATATTACAACCACTTAAAAAAAATTTGTGCGCAAACATAGAATCCTAGGGTTGAGATGAGGAGGGGTTAGAAGGAAGTCTTGAGATAAGCAACATCATCATCTTCTCAAGAGCTTTGTCAGACTTCTCAGCATTCTTATTGATAGTTTCTTTCAGATCCATCTGATTAGTCTTGACCTCTTCCAGACCAGCTTCCAGCACTAAGAGTTTATCTCTTTGTTCTCTTTGAATCTGTTCAACCTTTAGAATTCTTGTATCAGCAGTATCAGAACTTTCAACCATAACAGTATCAAAGTCACTAGTACTTAAAACATTTACATCTTCTTTCATCATTAACTCCTGTTCTAGTAACCTTTGTTTCCTTTCTTCAGCCTTCAGAGCTTCCATCTCATCATGTGATAAGTTAGTTAACATCAATCTTTTCTTTTGAAGAGCACTTCCAAATGCATTTTCAAAAGAGTCAGTGAATTGCAGATGTTCATAAACTAGCTCATCAACATACTTTTTCTTCAAAGCAGCTATGATCAACCTCTGAGCATTGTCAATCTCATCAAACTTTTCAACAATCTGACTTGGCATAATGCCTCGTTCAGACTTTAAGCTGTGCATTCTTCTAACATCATTATTAACAAGCCTAGCTAGAATCTCAATGCTAGAAACAGTTTGGTTAGAATGTTGGGTTTGAATGCTTTCAAAAATGAATTGATAAGTTATTTCAGGCTCAGAAACAGTTTGATTGATATTTTGTTCAAGATTAGATGGAGGTGAGACTGGGGATTGAGGTGATTCAGGTAAGCTGACTGTGAAAGCAGGTTGAGTTTGTGAAGATGATTTTGTTAAAGGATTAACAATCTCTATGGTTGGGATGGAAGGTTGAGTAACATGTGTAGGAGTGTCAACATGAATTGGAGTGGGGATAGGATTTGTGTGATCAGTTTCAGTATTAGAATCAGAGCTAACATCACTAAGAGGATCACCATATTTTTCTTTAAACTTCTCAAGACCTGATTTCTCAGAAGGAGAAGGTATAACAACAGAAGGTTTGGATGGAGTTTCAGGTAAGCTCTTAGTTTCTGTATGAATGGTTTGAGGTGACAAATGTTCAGATAGCATATCTAAAACATTTGGTTCTGATATAGGTTCAGATGATGGTTTGATTGGAGAAGGAATTTTAAAAACAGGCTCAAAAGCAGGTTCATTTCTAAATTGAGATTCTGCAGACTCATTACTAATAGTGTTAGAAGATGTACCTTGATGCTTCTGACGTTTGTGAGCAGCTCTGTCTCTGGCAATTCTCTCCCTTTTTGTAATCAAAGGTACATCATCATCATCAGATTCTTCAACAGACACATCAACCATTTTCCTCTTGTTTTTGTTCTTGTCCTCAAGCTTCTTAGACCTTACTTCCTTTTCCTTAACTTCAAGCTCTTGTTCTGACATGATCTTAACACCACCAACAGAAGGTTGTATGATTTTGACTCTATCTCTGGTGACAGCAGTCTTCATCACAAAATCTTGTTTCTGATCAAATCCCAGCTTGGTTATATCAACTTCGTTTCCAGGAGTTTCCAGACCATACTCCTCATCCCAATGATTAAACAGACCATCAACAATCTTCTTTCCTTGTTCAATATCTACAGCAGGAAAGGTTGATTCAAACTCTTCTTCTTGCTTGTTCATAAGCAAAGGATTGTTAGGAACAACAACTTTCCCTTTGATTAAGAACATCTTCTTCAAGGACTTACCATCAACAATCCTTGATTCCATATAAGAAGACTTGACAAAAGTTGGATAATTCTTTTTCAGAATTTCATGGAAGTTGCTTAGATAAAAGATGTGTGACAGCAATCTAACATGATGACAGTTGGCATGACCTTTTTCAATGCTATTTTTGATAACTTCACACAGATGATCAAAAATGTATTTTGCCATATTCATTCTGATCATACCATGAAGAAAATGCATGAAGTATTTCTGTTCAGAAGAAATACAGTCAGTGCCACCAACCTTTGTAGCAATTGATTCGAACATCACCTTGTAAACAGATTTGAAGAAAGGTTTCAAATCTCTCTGTACATTTGAGTTAACATTTTCAAACAAGGTTGCTTGAACTGTTGGATCTTGTGGTTTAGTCTTGAAACCAGACAGTTGAATACCATGATTTGGAATATTCAACACTTTTGCAATGTGATCAGCAGTAATCTTGATATCCATTCCAGCAATGTTTGACCTTATCTCCGTTTGGGTTATCTCAGGAAGACCCAATTCCTTTCTAGATTTCCCTTTCAGAGAAGGGTTTTTCTTCACCAGATTTTGAACTTCAACGTATGCTTTCATCCAAAACTCTTTAACCATGTCTTCATAGATAGGACCATTCAGAATATTGAAGTAACGTTCTAATCCTTGATAGTAGAACATTTCTTGTAAATCGAATCCATTTGCTTTTAGACTTTCAAAGTCGACCCGTTTCTCTACAACGCTCTTTAAACTTGAAAACTTGAAAACCATAGTATCCTTTCTGATTTTGTACTTCCTTTGATTTTCCAAATCAACTATAGGTTTAACAGAAGGAGTGAGAGCAGATGATGATGCCATTGTTGAGGGTTAGGGTTTTGGTTTTGCTAGAGAGGGAAGAAAAAGAACTGAAGAGTTGGAGGTTTAGAAAGAATATGAAAAAGTGTGGGTTGTGAACGTGTTTGTGTGCAAGTGATATAAGTGTATATTTTTAGAAAACAAACAAACAGTACAACACACAAAAGGACAGAGTAGTCATATTCATTTTAAGCGCTAAACTCATCATAAACCAATACTCATCTAATTGCAAAATGACACGTGTATTAGAAAAAATTATTTAAATAACTGGTGCGTTAGTGGACAGCAGTAAAAATTTTTTTTAAACTGTTCCACTATCACATCAGAACCATTCTTTTGATTCTGATATTTATCAGAAGTAGTTACTCATCAGAACTTCTGACCTTGAGGTTCTGAGGTTCAACATCTTCTGATCCTTATCAGATTTTAAAAACAGTTTTACTCAAAAGAACTTAACAATCAGGAACAAACACCATGTTGAGATTTTTCTTTATGAAATCAAATCTTTCAACAGCTAAAGGTTTTGTACAAATATCAGCCCATTGTTTTTCAGTATCAACAAACTTGATATCTATAACACCTTTCTCAACATAATCTCTTATAAAATGATGTTTGATCTCAATATGTTTTGCTCTAGAGTGTAAAATAGGATTTTTAGAAAGCTGAATGGCTGCAGTGTTATCACAATATAAAGGTATATAGTGACTGCTTATATGATAATCTTCTAATTGATATTTCATCCAAAGAAGTTGTGTGCAACATTTTGCAGCTGAAATGTATTCTGCTTCTGCTGTGGACATAGCAATGGTGGTCTGCCTCTTGCTACACCAGGAGATAAGATTTTCACCCATAAATTGGCAACTGCCACTTGTTGATTTTCTTTCAAGTTTATCTCCAGCATAATCAGCGTCACAGAATCCATTTAACTCATATTTCTTGGATTTCTTATAAAGTAATCCAAAATTACAAGTAGCTTTCAGATATCTAAAGATTCTCTTCACAGCAGTGAGATGAGATTTTCTAGGATCTGATTGAAATCTTGCACACAAGCATACAGAGAACATAATATCAGGTCTAGATGCAGTTAGATAGAGTAGAGAACCAATCATACCTCTATATAACTTCTGATCAACTTTGCCTTCAGATTCATCTAGACTCATGCTTGTTGTTGGATGCATTGGAGTATTCATTGGCTTACAATCTTCAAGATTGAACTTTTTCAAGAGATCCTTTGTATATTTGGTTTGATGAATGTAAGTTCCTTCCTTTGTTTGATTGATTTGAATTCCAAGAAAGAACTTCATTTCTCCCATCATGCTCATTTCAAATTCTTTTTCCATTAACTTAGAGAAATTCTTGCATAGAGTAGCATTAGTTGAACCAAAAACAATATCATCAACATAAATCTGAACGATCAGAATGTCTTTCTTCAAGGTTTTTCTAAATAGTGTACAGTCAACTTGTCCTTTTTCAAAACCATTATCAACCAAAAAGTTACTTAGTCTATCATACCAAGCTCTAGGAGCTTGTTTAAGACCATAAAGTGACTTTTGAAGTTTATAAACATGATCAGGATTTTGAATATTTTCAAAACCAGGAGGTTGTTTGACATATACTTCTTCAGTAATAAAACCTTTAAGAAATGCACTCTTCACATCCATTTGATATAAAGTAATACCAAGGTTAACTGCATAGGAAAGAAATAACTTGATTGCATCCAATCTTGCAACTGGAGCAAAAGTTTCTGTGTAATCAATTCCTTCCTGTTGACTGTAACCTTGTGCAACTAATCTTGCTTTGTTTCTAGTTACTTCTCCTTTTTCATTGAGCTTATTTCTGAATACCCATTTTGTTCCAATAATGTTCTTGTCTTTTGGTCTAGGAACTAGATTCCAAACTTCATTTCTGTCAAACTGATGTAGTTCATCTTTCATAGCTAAGATCCAAGCTTTTTCTTTGAGAGCTTCATCAATAGTCTTTGGTTCATTGAGAGAAACCAAACTGACCATTGCATCTTCATTTTGTGAGCTTGACCTTGTTTTTCTAGGACTTTCTTTATTTCCAATGATCAACTCTTCTGGATGAGATGACTTATATTTGAATGAATTTTTCTTAATAACTTCTTCAATCTCAGCATCAGAATCACTATCAATTTGAGGAGTTTGAACATCTTCAGAAGGAGCAGTTTCTTGATCATCAGAAGTTGTTTCAGGTTCTGAACTCTTGTTAACCTCTATAGTTTCAACTTCTGAATCTGGATTATCTGCAATAACTTCAACTAGCTCTGACTTATCATTATCAGGCTCTTTGTCATCAAATCTTACATGCATAGATTCTTCAACAGTGTTTGTTTCAGAATTATACACTCTGTATGACTTAGAGCGTTCAGAATATCCAATAAAGATACCCTTAGAAGCTTTAGAGTCAAATTTCTTTAAATGAACTTTAGAATTCAGAATGTAACATGTACAACCAAATTGATGAAAATAAGAAATATCAGGTTTTCTTCCTTTGAACAATTCATATGCTGTTTTATTCAATAAAGGTCTAATATAGATCCTATTTTGAATATAACAAGCAGTGTTTATAGCTTCTGCCCAAAAATGTTTTGCTAGGTTAGTTTCATGCATCATGGTTCTGGCCATTTCTTGTAAAGATCTGTTCTTTCTCTCTACAACCCCATTTTGCTGTGGTGTTCTAGGAGATGAGAACTCATGAAGAATTCCATTGTTTTCACAATAGATTTCAAAAGGTTCATTTTCAAACTCACCACCATGATCACTTCTAACCTTGACAATTTTCAAGTCTTTTTCAACTTGTATTTGAGTGCAGAAGGTTTTAAACACATAATATGTATCCTCCTTGGATCTCAGGAATCTAACCCATGTCCATCTACTGAAATCATCTACAATGACAAGTCCATACTTCTTACCATTTATTGAAGCAGTACTGACTGGTCCAAATAAATCAATATGAAGCAGTTCCAAAGGTCTTGTGGTAGAGACAATGTTTTTATCTTTAAAAGAGCTTTTGAAAAGCTTTCCTTTTTGACACGGACCACAAATTGTGTCTGACTGATATTTTAAAACAGGTAGGCCTCTCACAAGATCTTGACTACTTAGCTTAGAGATTAATCTCCAGTTAGCATGTCCTAATCTTTTATGCCAGACCCACTTTTCTTCACTCAGAGTCAGAAGACAAACAACTTGTTGTTCTACTAATTCAAAAAGATTGATTTTGTAAACATTGCCTTTCCTTTTTCCTTTGAAAACTACAGACTTATCAGAGTATCTGTTTACAGTACATATGTTCTTATTAAACACCACTTCATAACCATTGTCACATAATTGGCTTATGCTAAGAAGATTATGATAAAGTCCATCAACAAGAAGAACATCAGAAATAGTAGAGAAGGAATTACCTACTGTACCAGTACCAATTATTGTGCCTTTTTGGTTCCCACCAAATCCTACAGATCCTCCCTTTTTCAGATTCAGGGTGAGGAATAAATGCTTTTCTCCTGTCATGTGTCGAGAGCAGCCACTGTCCAGGTACCATGTACTTGAGTTTTTCTCTTTTTGAGTGCAAACCTGCAACATAAACTATTTCAGATTTTGGTACCCACAACTTGTTGGGTCCTGATGGGTTAGTGTAGGCCTTGTGGAAGTATGATTTTTGAAAACCAGTTTGAGGAGCATACTTCTTCTTGCCAAAACTTCTAATAGGTTTCACAGACTTTGTATCAGAAGTACTAGCTTCTGAAGTTCTCAGAACCTTAGTTGGTTTAGGAACTGGTCTCTTCAGAATCTTTACTTCTGAGTATCTCATTTTTGAATTTGAGTTATCAAAAATCACTGATTTGTTATCTTCTGAGACTTTTGATTTTCCCTTATTCAAAACAGAAGTTTGTGAAGCTTTCTCAGAATTACCAGTTTCTGATATGAAAGTAGAATAGAGAGGATGAGGTGTTTTGCTTAAACAAACAGACTGACTTGATTTTTCTTTATCAGAAGATGCAGAATAACCAAGTCCATATCCTTTGTTCTTGCTCACACTGTAAATCATGGAAGCAACTTTGCTCTTGTTAACATTTTGTTTAACAAACTCATGAAGAGCAACTTCGTGCTTATCATGTGATTTGTTACAAGCAACACAACCTTCTTCAAGCTCTTTAATTTTCAAAAGAGATTCATTATATTGAGATTGAAGTTGGTCAGATTTCTCTGTAAGCAAGTCAATTTTAGTTTTTAAACTTTTGAAATCATTTGACTTGTTTATGTATTGCTTCATAGTGTCTCTGAGAGCAATAAGAAGCTTATCATGAGGAAGTTTAGAAATTACCTCATCAATATCATCAGTGTCAGATTCATTCTCCATATCAGATTCATTATCAGAAGATGTTGTAGCCATAAGTGCTAGATTTGCTTCCTCATCATCTTCTTCAGTATCTGATAACTTCTCAAGATCTTCAAAAGTAGCCATAAGACTTTTCTTCATTCTGTTCTTGAAGTTGCCCTTTTTCCCTTTATCATTTGAGTTCAAATCAGGACAATCAGCAATAAAATGACCAGTCTTTTTGCAGTTGAAACAGCTATTTTTGGAACCATCTTTCTTGTCTTTAGAATTTGAGTTTTTGTTCCCATAACTCTTAGAACCAGAACTTCTTCCAGAAGCTTTGTTGTTTTTGTACTTATTCCATTTCCTGAACTTTGAAAGCAGAGCAAAGAGTTCCTCATCTGATCCATCCTCCTGTTCATCTACAGAAGATTCATCAGCATCAGATTCAATAACTTTAGCCTTTAAAGCTTTAGGAGATTTCAAAGTTGCTGGCAAAGCCAATGACTTTGATTTCTTCTTAGGCTCATCAGAAGCTAGTTCCATCTCGTGACTTATGAGAGAACTAGTTAACTCTTCTAGGCTTAAGGTATTGAGATCTTTTGCTTCTTGTATAGCAGTGACCTTAGGTCTCCACTTGGGTGGTAAACACCTCAGAATCTTCTTAACATGATCAGCAGTGGTATAACATTTCTTTAAGACTCCAAGACCAGAAACCAAGATTTTAAACCTTGCATACATTTCTTCAATGCTTTCTGTGTCTTTCATCTTAAACATTTCATACTGATGAACCAGAAGATTAGCCTTTGCTTCTTTCACTTGTTGGTTTCCTTCATAAGTAGCACACAAAGAGTCATAAATACCCTTAGCACTAGATCTATTTCCAAGTTTCAAAAACTCATCATGAGTGATACAGCTAGCAAGGATAGAAATAGCTCTGTTGTGTCTCTTCCATTCTTTCTTCTGTTCAGCTGTGAAGGTCTTCTTTACAGCTGCTGTTGTCTTACCATCTTCATCAAGCTTATCTTGAAAACTAACACCTTCTTCAATGATATCCCACAAACCTTCATCTTCAGCAATGATATGAGGATAGATTTTGTATTTCCACCAGTTGAAGGTTGATTGATCACCATTGAACTTGGGTGCTTTGCTATAAGTTCCACCAGTTTTCTCAGACTTTTCAGAATTGTAATCATATGGAATAGCAACATTCTTTGAACTTGAATCTTCAGACATTGTGTTTTTCAGGATCTTTTTGTCTCACTGTTAAGTGATGCGTAACAAACCGGAGCTCTAGATACCAATTGAAGGTGTGAAAAACACAAGAAGGGGGGGGTTGAATTGTGTTTTGGTATTTTGAAAACTTCTGCTAAGTTCTGAAGCTTATCAGAAGCACCAGCGGATAAAGAAACACAATTAACACACTCACACAAAAGAGTAAGGATAGAGAGAGAGGCGAGACAAGCAATTTTATACTGGTTCCTCTCACAAAACGAGAGTAGTCCAGTCCCCTTGCACTTCCAAGGGATTTCACTATAATCACCTAGACTATTACAATGCTCAAACACACTAGTAAGAGACTTCCTACTTGCTCAAGCACACTTGCAAGAGACTTCCTAATATAAAAGAATTAAGATAGAAAGTGATAAACACTTGATTATAAAATCAAGAGTTTTCTTAAGATTACAACTCAAGACTCTTAAGACTCTAACACAGAATTCCTAATGAATTAGAAAAACAGAGTGTCAGAAGCACAACAGAAAATAGTTTCAGAAGCAGTGCTTTCAGTCTTATGTAAAGGAGTAAAGTTGTATCAGTGCGTGCGTTGTTGTTATATGTTGTAACCTTGATCTTCAAAGAGATTTTCTCTATTTATATGTGAAGAAGAAATAGAGACGTTTGAAGATAATGACCGTTGCAGAGGTCATTTTCAAGCCAGCTGTGAAAAGGACAAGGTAACATGGAATATTTGCCAATTCTGGTAATGCTTATCCTGTTATTCCTTTTTCTTGAGAATATTCGTCCTTATGGAGTAAAATAGTACTAACGTCACAATCCTTGATGATAAGGTTGTAGTACTATGATGTATCAATCAATCAGAGCCTTTAATTCAAATGATTTCCAATCATTGAATCACTATCAGTTAACACTGACATTCCTGGCTTGTCATTCAGAGCCTATGTATTTGACATATGCTTCTGAGTCTTCAGCTTCTGAAACTTTTGGTCTTCTCAATGCGTTGCTTCTGATTCAACATAGCTTCTGAGATGACTTGCTTCTGATTAGCTTTTCTTCTGATATCTTAGCTTCTGATGTCCATGCTTCTGATGTCCATGCTTCTGATATCCATGCTTCTGATATCTATGCTTCTGATATCCATGCCAATGCTTTGTTTCAGAGCTTAGTTCAATCAACATAATAATTTAATCTGCACACTTAAAATTAAACATTAAAATACCCTATTGTTCATTAATACTTTGTTATCATCAAAACACTAAGAGTCAGATTCTGAACATCCTTTGTTCCAACAGACTCGTAGTTAAATTTCAAATTAATTACGAGACTTTTTTTGAAACGAAAAAACCTTTTCAAAACAAACGTGCGATCCTTTTAAAAAAACAAACGCAAGTTCACCTTAATCTCAACGTAACTTCAATCATTTTAACATGCTTTTATCACAACTTTTAATATATAACATCTTTTCTTAATTCTTTTTTGACAACAAAATCTTCTTTTCTTTACAATCTTCTTTTCTTTCAAACACACAAAAAAAACGAATTCTTTTTCAAACAACAATAATTTCTTTTCTTTTTTACATAACAACATTTGCACTTTCTTACGATTTCTTTTCTTTTAAACATTTCCTCTACAATACAATAAAAACATTACTCTCAAAAATCTTTTTTTACAAAGAAAATATTTACACTTCTTTTATTTTATTTACTTTATGATATAAAATTTCCTTAATTTTTATCCACTTTCTTTTTTTTCTATACAATTTCTCCCTCCATTCTTTAAGCATGTATCAAAAAGCACAAAAACATATAAGAGGTTACCATGGAGTACCATGGGCGCTTGAGGTGCTAACACCTTCCTCAAGTGTAACTAACCCCCGTACCTTAGAATCTCAATTTAAAAGGTTTTCAATTTTTCCCCTCCTTTGGAAATGAAAAATAAAACTAGAGTGGGGTATGTCTCAAAAATCCCGCAACAAGGAGCACCCATTATTGACATATTTAAATAATATAAGAGGACAAGCTTTTCCAATCTAAAATGAGAAGATTTTGATTTTTTTTTTGAAATCAATTATTATATACCAAACAGATAATTATTACTTATTACAACAAAAAAAGCCACGATAATTATCATAACAACTAAATAAAAAAAAATTCGAAAAAATAATGATATACATAAGTCTCTGTTTTCTTAACTACAATGAGTTGTTTGTTATAACTATACAACTTAAAATAAACACCAATGAAACCACAAATTTTCATAATGTGTAGTTCAATTTGAATTGGAAAAAAGATACATTATATAGTTTGCACTTAAGAAATAACAAAACATCTGTAGGTTATTCTCAGCTCTAAATTGACTACTCTCATTATGAAGATATTATTCATTTGTTTTCTTCTTTTTAGTATGGTTTTGTTAAACCAGAACATACATGTTGATGGACGTATTTCATATGAATAATTACGTAAATGAAATATGCGAAGAGGGAAACTTCCTCCAACTAATGGATATAATCGAGGTTGCTCTCATATAACTAAGTGTCGAGGAAAAAAAGATAACTAGTTCTTATCATAATAATAATATCTTTTATTGTATCTCAAAAATCATGTTTCAATGATTATTTTTCCTCCATATTATGTTTGTTTATGCTTGAAAGAAGTCTTCTTTATATTTTATTTGAGACATTAAGTAAGTTTATTAGCGTGTATTTTCTAACTTTCCTTTATTTCTTCACTCTAATTTCTCAAGTTAAAAAAATTATTCTATGTATTTTTAAATGAATGAAATCTATTTGAATTTATATACATGTACAGACAGACAGATAGAGTACTTATCTTGATAATAAATGTAGAATATAAATATTTAATGAGTTAAATAAAATGAAAAGGAGATTACAATCATGAAAATAAAACAATAATTAATATATAATGATTGTCACTATCAAAGTATTTAATTTTTGTTAAGACAAAGTTTAAAAGAATTATGAAAAATTAAAATCGTATAAACAAAATTAAATACTACTACGTTAGTGGCCTATGAATTAAGTATTCCTTAAAAACTAGACAATGTCCAAAAAACAGTAGTAGTTGTATCAGACATATGTTGTACTAATGCTACAAGAAGTTAATTCACTATGGATTAAGTATCCATTGTATATGACTTTTGTTGTACTTTCATTATGTTGCATCAAACTTCATTGTTCGAATAGTATTATGTACCACGAATAAAATTATATGTAATATTAATGTATCCATATCTTATAAATATATTTGGTCATCTAAATATCCTAGACAAATTTAGTATGGTTGTTACTTTAATATTTTTTTCAAATTTATATTTTTAATTTCTTCTTGTTTTCACGGGTCAAGACAATGCTTGTATGTTCAAATTATCTAGAGTTAAATCAACCAAATTAAACCTCGTCAATTAAAAGTTTGTATTTCTTTGCAATTTAACAAGCCTCATTTATAGCAGCTAATTAGGCATTTATTCATCATATATTTTTCGATTATAAGGTCCTGTAAGTGACTAACTATATATCAATTTAATCTTCCGCCGAAAGTTCTTTTTTATGCCAAGTATGCTATAGATTTGTAGTAATTTGTAAGGACATCCCATTATCTTCTACACAAATGTAAATTGTAGCATTTAATTAGGGTATGAACAAATAAATGTTTTTAAAGCAATGTCAATAATTTAAACTTTTTTAATTTTTTTTCTGCGCCAAATTTGCTTTTAGATCGTGTAGTGTAGACAAATTTGGGTTTCCGTCCTAAAAAACAATCCTTAAAATTCTCCCCGTAATATCAAATTCCTACAGTTTTAGTCCCTCATTACACATCACACAATAAAATTGGACTAAGCCTTATAAGATTTGAGTTTTAAAATTACCCCATGACCATTTACGTCTTTTTACACTTTTTAAAAATTTTCTTTGTCTCAGACAAATCAACTCTCCCTACACGGGTAGTGGTCAGGTCACCAAATTTTGGCAACAATAATATTTTTGAGTGACATGGCCAAAAAAAAGACTAATATGAAAAGAATTTGATATTAACATGATATAACAAAATAATTTTTTTTAGGGACTACAAATATAAAGTCGTCCATATTACATGGACGGAAAAACACATTTCCTCTTTCTTTTTTTAGTTTTAGGAGCACCCAACTTATTGACATATTTAAATAATATAAGAGGACAAGCTTTTCCAATCTAAAATGAGAAGATTTTGAATTTTTTTTTAAATCAATTATTATATACCAAACAGATAATTATTACTTATTACAACAAAAAAAGCCACGATAATTATCATAACAACTAAATAAAAAAAATTTCTAAAAAATAATGATATACATAAGTCTCTGTTTTCTTAACTACAATGAGTTGTTTGTTATAACTATACAACTTAAAATAAACACCAATGAAACCACAAATTTTCATAATGTGTAGTTCAATTTGAATTGGAAAAAAGATACATTATATAGTTTGCACTTAAGAAATAACAAAACATCTGTAGGTTATTCTCAGCTCTAAATTGACTACTCTCATTATGAAGATATTATTCATTTGTTTTCTTCTTTTTAGTATGGTTTTGTTAAACCAGAACATACATGTTGATGGACGTATTTCATATGAACAATTACGTAAATCAAATATGCGAAGAGGGAAACTTCCTCCAACTAATGGATATAATCGAGGTTGCTCTCATATAACTAGGTGTCGAGGAAAAAAAGATAACTAGTTCTTATCATAATAATAATATCTTTTATTGTATCTCAAAAATCATGTTTCAATGATTATTTTTCCTCCATATTATGTTGGTTTATGCTTGAAACAAGTCTTCTTTATATTTTATTTGAGACATTAAGTAAGTTTATTAGCGTATATTTTCTAATTTTCCTTTATTTCTTCACTCTAATTTCTCAAGTTAAAAAAATTATTCTATGTATTTTTAAATGAATAAAATCTATTTGAATTTATATACATGTAGAGAGAGACAGATAGAGTACTTATCTTGATAATAAATGTAGAATATAAATATTTAATGAGTTAAATAAAATGAAAAGGAGATTACAATCATGAAATTAAAACAATAATTAATATATAATGATTGTCACTATCAAAGTATTTAATTTTTGTTAAGACAAAGTTTAAAAGAATTATGAAAAATTAAAATCGTATAAACAGAATTAAATACTACTACGTTAGTGGCCTATGAATTAAGTATTCCTTAAAAACAAGACAATGTCCAAAAAACAGTAGTAGTTGTATCGGACATATGTTGTACTAATGCTAAAATAAGTTAATTCACTATGGATTAAGTATCCATTGTATATGACTTTTGTTGTACTTTCATTATGTTGCATCAAACTTCATTGTTCGAATAGTATTATGTACCACGAATAAAATTATATGTAATATTAATGTATCCATATCTTATAAATATATTTGGTCATCTAAATATCCTAGACAAATTTAGTATGGTTGTTACTTTAATATTTTTTTCAAATTTGCATTTTTAATTTCTTCTTGTTTTCACGGGTCAAGACAATGCTTGTATGTTCAAATTATCTAGAGTTAAATCAACCAAATTAAACCTCGTCAATTAAAAGTTTGTATTTCTTTGCAATTTAACAAGCCTCATTTATAGCAGCTAATTAGGCATTTATTCATCATATATTTTTCGATTATAAGGTCATGTTAATGACTAACTATATATCAATTTAATCTTCCGCCGAAAGTTCTTTTTTATGCCAAGTATGCTATAGATTTGTAGTAATTTTTAAGGACATCCCATTATCTTCTATACAAATGTAAATTGTAGCATATAATTAGGGTATGAACAAATAAATGTTTTTAAAGTAAAGTCAATAATTTAAACTTTTTTAATTTTTTTTCTGCGCCAAATTTGCTTTTAGATCGTGTAGTGTAGACAAATTTGGGTATCCGTCCTAAAAAACTATCCTTAAAATTCTCCCCGTAATATCAAATTCCTACAGTTTTAGTCCCTCATTACACATCACACAATAAAATTGGACTAAGCCTTATAAGATTTGAGTTTTAAAATTACCCCACGACCATTTACGTCTTTTTACACTTTTTAAAAATTTTCTTTGTCTCAGACAAATCAACTCTCCCTACACGGGTAGTGGTCAGGTCACCAAATTTTGGCAACAATAATATTTTTGAGTGACATGGCCAAAAAAAAGACTAATATGAAAAGAATTTGATATTAACATGATATAACAAAAGAATTTTTTTTAGGGACTACAAATATAAAGTCGTCCATATTACATGGACGGAAAAACACATTTCCTCTTTCTTTTTTTAGTTTTAGGAGCACCCAACTTATTGACATATTTAAATAATATAAGAGGACAAGCTTTTCCAATCTAAAATGAGAAGATTTTGAATTTTTTTTTTAAATCAATTATTATATACCAAACAGATAATTATTACTTATTACAACAAAAAAAGCCACGATAATTATCATAACAACTAAATAAAAAAAATTTCTAAAAAATAATGATATACATAAGTCTCTGTTTTCTTAACTACAATGAGTTGTTTGTTATAACTATACAACTTAAAATAAACACCAATGAAACCACAAATTTTCATAATGTGTAGTTCAATTTGAATTGGAAAAAAGATACATTATATAGTTTGCACTTAAGAAATAACAAAACATCTGTAGGTTATTCTCAGCTCTAAATTGACTACTCTCATTATGAAGATATTATTCATTTGTTTTCTTCTTTTTAGTATGGTTTTGTTAAACCAGAACATACATGTTGATGGACGTATTTCATATGAACAATTACGTAAATCAAATATGCGAAGAGGGAAACTTCCTCCAACTAATGGATATAATCGAGGTTGCTCTCATATAACTAGGTGTCGAGGAAAAAAAGATAACTAGTTCTTATCATAATAATAATATCTTTTATTGTATCTCAAAAATCATGTTTCAATGATTATTTTTCCTCCATATTATGTTGGTTTATGCTTGAAACAAGTCTTGTTTATATTTTATTTGAGACATTAAGTAAGTTTATTAGCGTATATTTTCTAATTTTCCTTTATTTCTTCACTCTAATTTCTCAAGTTAAAAAAATTATTCTATGTATTTTTAAATGAATGAAATCTATTTGAATTTATATACATGTAGAGAGAGACAGATAGAGTACTTATCTTGATAATAAATGTAGAATATAAATATTTAATGAGTTAAATAAAATGAAAAGGAGATTACAATCATGAAATTAAAACAATAATTAATATATAATGATTGTCACTATCAAAGTATTTAATTTTTGTTAAGACAAAGTTTAAAAGAATTATGAAAAATTAAAATCGTATAAACAGAATTAAATACTACTACGTTAGTGGCCTATGAATTAAGTATTCCTTAAAAACAAGACAATGTCCAAAAAACAGTAGTAGTTGTATCGGACATATGTTGTACTAATGCTAAAATAAGTTAATTCACTATGGATTAAGTATCCATTGTATATGACTTTTGTTGTACTTTCATTATGTTGCATCAAACTTCATTGTTCGAATAGTATTATGTACCACGAATAAAATTATATGTAATATTAATGTATCCATATCTTATAAATATATTTGGTCATCTAAATATCCTAGACAAATTTAGTATGGTTGTTACTTTAATATTTTTTTCAAATTTGCATTTTTAATTTCTTCTTGTTTTCACGGGTCAAGACAGTGCTTGTATGTTCAAATTATCTAGAGTTAAATCAACCAAATTAAACCTCGTCAATTAAAAGTTTGTATTTCTTTGCAATTTAACAAGCCTCATTTATAGCAGCTAATTAGGCATTTATTCATCATATATTTTTCGATTATAAGGTCATGTTAATGACTAACTATATATCAATTTAATCTTCCGCCGAAAGTTCTTTTTTATGCCAAGTATGCTATAGATTTGTAGTAATTTGTAAGGACATCCCATTATCTTCTATACAAATGTAAATTGTAGCATATAATTAGGGTATGAACAAATAAATGTTTTTAAAGTAAAGTCAATAATTTAAACTTTTTTAATTTTTTTTCTGCGCCAAATTTGCTTTTAGATCGTGTAGTGTAGACAAATTTGGGTATCCGTCCTAAAAAACTATCCTTAAAATTCTCCCCGTAATATCAAATTCCTACAGTTTTAGTCCCTCATTACACATCACACAATAAAATTGGACTAAGCCTCATAAGATTTGAGTTTTAAAATTACCCCATGACCATTTACGTCTTTTTACACTTTTTAAAAGTTTTCTTTGTCTCAGACAAATCAACTCTCCCTACACGGGTAGTGGTCAGGTCACCAAATTTTGGCAATAATAATATTTTTGAGTGACATGGCCAAAAAAAAGACTAATATGAAAAGAATTTGATATTAACATGATATAACAAAAGAATTTTTTTTAGGGACTACAAATATAAAGTCGTCCATATTACATGGACGAAAAAACACATTTCCTCTTTCTTTTTTTAGTTTTAGGAGCACCCAACTTATTGACATATTTAAATAATATAAGAGGATGGTCTTTTCCAATCTAAAATGAGAAGATTTTGATTTTTTTTTTGAAATCAATTATTATATACCAAACAGATAATTATTACTTATTACAACAAAAAAAGCCACGATAATTATCATAACAACTAAATAAAAAAAAATTCTAAAAAATAATGATATACATAAGTCTCTGTTTTCTTAACTACAATGAGTTGTTTGTTATAACTATACAACTTAAAATAAACACCAATGAAACCACAAATTTTCATAATGTGTAGTTCAATTTGAATTGGAAAAATAATACATTATATAGTTTGCACTTAAGAAATAACAAAACATCTGTAGGTTATTCTCAGCTCTAAATTGACTACTCTCATTATGAAGATATTATTCATTTGTTTTCTTCTTTTTAGTATGGTTTTGTTAAACCAGAACATACATGTTGATGGACGTATTTCATATGAACAATTACGTAAATCAAATATGCGAAGAGGGAAACTAGTTCTTATCAAAATAATGATATCTTTTATTGTATCTCAAAAATCATGTTTCAATGAATATTTTTCCACCATATTATGTTTGTTTATGCATGAAACAAGTTTTCTTTATATTTAAGTTGAGACATAGATAAGTAAGTTTATTCGCGTATATTTTCTAATTTTCCTTTATTTCTTCACTCTAATTTCTCAAGTTAAAAAAATTATTCTACGTATTTTTAAATGAATGAAATCTATTTGAATTTATATACATGTAGAGAGAGACAGATAGAGTACTTATCTTGATAATAAATGTAGAATGTAAATATTTAATGAGTTAAATAAAATGAAAAGGAGATTACAATCATGAAATTAAAACAATAATTAATATATAATGATTGTCACTGTCAAAGTATTTAATTTTTGCTAAGACAAAGTTTAAAAGAATTATGAAAAATTAAAATCGTATAAACCGAATTAAATACTACTACGTTAGTGGCCTATGAATTAAGTATTCCTTAAAAACAAGACAATGTCCAAAAAACAGTAGTAGTTGTATCGGACATATGTTGTACTAATGCTAAAATAAGTTAATTCACTATGGATTAAGTATCCATTGTATATGACTTATGTTGTACTTTCATTATGTTGCATCAAACTGCATTTTTCGAATAGTATTATGTACCACGAATAAAATTATATGTAATATTAACGTATCCATATCTTATAAATATATTTGGTCATCTAAATATCCTAGACAAATTTAGTATGGTTGTTACTTTAATATTTTTTCAAATTTGTATTTTTAATTTCTTATTGTTTTCACGGGTCAAGACAATGCTTGAATGTTCTAATTATCTAGAGTGGAATCAACCAAATTAAACCCCGCCAATTAAAAGTTTGTATTTCTTTGCTATTTAACAAGCCTCATTTAAAGCGGCTTATTAGGCATTTATTTATCATACATTTTTCAATTATAAGGTCCTGTAAATGAGTAACTATATATCAATTTAATCTTCCGCCGAAAGTTCTTTTTTATGCCAAGTATGCTATAGGTTTGTATTTATTTGTAAGGACATCCAATTATCTTCTACACAAATGTAAATTCTAGCATTTAATTAGGGTATGAACAAATAAATGTTTTTAAAGCAAGGTCAATAATTTAAACTTTTTTAATTTTTTTTCTGCGCCAAATTTGCTTTTAGATATTGTAGTGTAGACAAATTTGGGTTTCCGTCCTAAAAAAAAATCCTTAAAATTCTCCTCGTAATATCAAATTCATAAGGTTTTAGTCCCTCATTACACATCACACAATAAAATTGGACAAGCCTCATAAGATTTGAGTTTTAAAATTACCCCATGGCCATTTACGTCTTTTTACACTTTTTAAAAATTTTCTTTGTCTCAGACAAATCAAATGACAAATCAACTCTCTCTACACGAGTAGTGGTCAGGTCACCAAATTTTGGCAACAACAATATTTTTTAGGTGACATCGCCAAATAAAAGACTAATATGAAGAGAATTTGATATTAATATGATATTACAAAAGGATTTTTTTTAGGGATTACAAATATAAAGTCGTCCATATTACAGGGACGAAAAAACTCATTTCCTCTTTCTTTTTTTAGGTTGAGGAGCACCCAACTTATTGAAAAATTTAAATAATATAAGAGGACAAGCTTTTCCAAGCTAAAATTAGATGATTTTGATTTTTTTTTGAAATCAATTATTATATACCAAACAGATAAATATTACTTATTACAACAAAAAAAGCCACGACAAATATCATAACAAGTAAATAAAACAAATTTCTAAAAAAATAATGACATACATAAGTCTCTGTTTCCTTAACTACAATGAGTTGTTTGTTATAACTATACAACTTAAAATAAACACCAATCAAACCATAAATTTTCATAATGTGTAGTTTAATTTGAATTGCAAAAGAGATACATTAGATAGTTTGCACTTAAGAAATAACAAAACATTTGTAGGTTTTTCTCAGCTCTAAATTGACTACTCTCAAGATGAAGATATTATTCATTTGTTTTCTTCTTTTTAGTATGGTTTTGTTAAACCAGAACATACATGTTGATGGACGTATTTCATATGAACAATTACGTAAATCAAATATGTGAAGAGGGAAACTTCCTCCAACTAATGGATATAATCGAGGTTGCTCTCATATAACTAGGTGTCGAGGAAAAAAAGATAACTAGTTCTTATCATAATAATAATATCTTTTATTGTATCTCAAAAATCATGTTTCTATGAATATTTTTCCTCCATATTATGTTGGTTTATGCTTGAAACAAGTCTTCTTTATATTTTATTTGAGACATAGATAAGTAAGTTTATTAGCGTATATTTTCTAATTTTCCTTTATTTCTTCACTCTAATTTCTCAAGTTAAAAAAATTATTCTATGTATTTTTAAATGAATGAAATCTATTTGAATTTATATACATGTAGAGAGAGACAGATAGAGTACTTATCTTGATAATAAATGTAGAATATAAATATTTAATGAGTTAAATAAAATGAAAAGGAGATTACAATCATGAAATTAAAACAATAATTAATATATAATGATTGTCACTATCAAAGTATTTAATTTTTGCTAAAACAAAGTTTAAAAGAATTATGAAAAATTAAAATCGTATAAACCGAATTAAATACTACTACGTTAGTGGCCTATGAATTAAGTATTCCTTAAAAACAAGACAATGTCCAAAAAACAGTAGTAGTTGTATCGGACATATGTTGTACTAATGCTAAAATAAGTTAATTCACTATGGATTAAGTATCCATTGTATATGACTTATGTTGTACTTTCATTATGTTGCATCAAACTGCATTTTTCGAATAGTATTATGTACCACAAATAAAATTATATGTAATATTAACGTATCCATATCTTATAAATATATTTTGTCATCTAAATATCCTAGACAAATTTAGTATGGTTGTTACTTTAATATTTTTTCAAATTTGTATTTTTAATTTCTTATTGTTTTCACGGGTCAAGACAATGCTTGAATGTTCTAATTATCTAGAGTGGAATCAATCAAATTAAACCCCGCCAATTAAAAGTTTGTATTTCTTTGCTATTTAACAAGCCTCATTTAAAGCGGCTTATTAGGCATTTATTTATCATACATTTTTCAATTATAAGGTCCTGTAAATGAGTAACTATATATCAATTTAATCTTCCGCCGAAAGTTCTTTTTTATGCCAAGTATGCTATAGGTTTGTATTTATTTGTAAGGACATCCAATTATCTTCTACACAAATGTAAATTCTAGCATTTAATTAGGGTATGAACAAATAAATGTTTTTAAAGCAAGGTCAATAATTTAAACTTTTTTAATTTTTTTTCTGCGCCAAATTTGCTTTTAGATATTGTAGTGTAGACAAATTTGGGTTTCCGTCCTAAAAAAAAATCCTTAAAATTCTCCTCGTAATATCAAATTCATAAGGTTTTAGTCCCTCATTACACATCACACAATAAAATTGGACAAGCCTCATAAGATTTGAGTTTTAAAATTACCCCATGGCCATTTACGTCTTTTTACACTTTTTAAAAATTTTCTTTTTCTCAGACAAATCAAATGACAAATCAACTCTCTCTACACGAGTAGTGGTCAGGTCACCAAATTTTGGCAACAACAATATTTTTTAGGTGACATCGCCAAATAAAAAACTAATATGAAAAGAATTTGATATTAATATGATATTACAAAAGGATTTTTTTTAGGGACTACAAATATAAAGTCGTCCATATTACAGGGACGAAAAAACTCATTTCCTCTTTCTTTTTTTAGTTTGAGGAGCACCCAACTTATTGAAAAATTTAAATAATATAAGAGGACAAGCTTTTCCAAGCTAAAATTAGATGATTTTGATTTTTTTTTGAAATCAATTATTATATACCAAACAGATAAATATTACTTATTACAACAAAAAAAGCCACGACAAATATCATAACAAGTAAATAAAAAAAATTTCTAAAAAAATAATGACATACATAAGTCTCTGTTTCCTTAACTACAATGAGTTGTTTGTTATAACTATACAACTTAAAATAAACACCAATGAAACCATAAATTTTCATAATGTGTAGTTTAATTTGAATTGCAAAAAAGATACATTAGATAGTTTGCACTTAAGAAATAACAAAACATTTGTAAGTTTTTCTCAGCTCTAAATTGACTACTCTAGAGATGAAGATATTATTCATTTGTTTTCTTCTTTTTAGTATGGTTTTGTTAAACCAGAACATACATGTTGATGGACGTATTTCATATGAACAATTACGTAAACCAAATATGCGAAGAGGGAAACTTCCTCCAACTAATGGATATCATCGAGGTTGCTCTCATATAACTAGGTGTCGAGGAAACAAAGATAACTAGTTCTTATCAAAATAATGATATCTTTTATTGTATCTCAAAAATCATGTTTCAATGAATATTTTTCCACCATATTATATTTGTTTATGCTTGAAACAAGTCTTCTTTATATTTAAGTTGAGACATAGATAAGTAAGTTTATTCGCGTATATTTTATAATTTTCCTTTATTTCTTCACTCTAATTTCTCAAGTTAAAAAAATTATTCTACGTATTTTTTAAAGAATGAAATCTATTTGAATTTATATACATGTAGAGAGAGACAGATAGAGTACTTATCTTGATAATAAATGTAGAATATAAATATTCAATGAGTTAAATAAAATGAAAAGGAGATAACGGTCATGAAATTAAAACAATAATTAATATATAATGATTGTCATTATCAAAGTATTTAATTTTTGTTAAGATAAAGTTTAAAAGAATTATGAAAAATTAAAATCCTATAAGTAGAATTAAATACTAATACGTTAGTAGCCTATGAATTAAGTATTCCTTAAAAACAAGACAATGTCCAAAAAATAGTAGTTGTATCTGCCATATTTTGTACTAATGCTAAAATAAGTTAATGCACTATGGATTAAGTATCCATTGTATATGACTTATGTTGTACTTTCATTATGTTGCATCAAACTCCAATGTTCGTATAGTATTGTGTACCGCAAATAAAATTATATGTAATATTAACGTATCCATATCTTATCAATATATTTGGTCATCTAAATATCCTAGACAAATTTAGTATGGTTGTTACTTTAATATTTTTTCAAATTTGTATTTTTAATTTCTTATTGCTTTCACGGGTCAAGACAATGCTTGAATGTTCTAATTATCTAGAGTGGAATCAACCAAATTAAACCCCGCCAATTAAAAGTTTGTATTTCTTTGCTATTTAACAAGCCTCATTTAAAGCGGCTTATTAGGCATTTATTTATCATACATTTTTCAATTATAAGGACCTGTAAATGAGTAACTATATATCAATTTAATCTTCCGCCAAAAGTTCTTTTTTATGCCAAGTATGCTATAGGTTTGTATTTATTTGTAAGGACATCCAATTATCTTCTACACAAATGTTAATTATAGCATTTAATTAGGGTATGAACAAATAAATGTTTTTAAAGCAAGGTCAATAATTTAAACTTTTTTAATTTTTTTTCTGCGCCAAATTTACTTTTAGATATTGTAGTGTAGACAAATTTGGGTTTCCATCCTAAAAAACAATACTTATAATTCTCCTCGTAATATCAAATTCATAAGGTTTTAGTCCCTCATTACACATCACACAATAAAATTGGACAAGCCTCATAAGATTTGAGTTTTAAAATTACCCCATGGCCATTTACGTCTTTTTACACTTTTTAAAAATTTTCTTTGTCTCAGACAAATCAAATGACAAATCAACTCTCTCTACACGAGTAGTGGTCAGGTCACCAAATTTTGGCAACAACAATATTTTTTAGGTGACATCGCCAAATAAAAGACTAATATGAAAAGAATTTGATATTAATATGATATTACAAAAGGATTTTTTTTAGGGACTACAAATATAAAGTCGTCCATATTACAGGGACGAAAAAACTCATTTCCTCTTTCTTTTTTTAGTTTGAGGAGCACCCAACTTATTGAAAAATTTAAATAATATAAGAGGACAAGCTTTTCCAAGCTAAATTTAGATGATTGTGATTTTTTTTTGAAATCAATTATTATATATCAAACAGATAAATATTACTTATTACAACAAAAAAAGCCACGACAAATATCATAACAAGTAAATAAAAAAAAATTCTAAAAAAATAATGACATACATAAGTCTCTGTTTCCTTAACTACAATGAGTTGTTTGTTATAACTATACAACTTAAAATAAACACCAATGAAACCATAAATTTTCATAATGTGTAGTTTAATTTGAATTGCAAAAAAGATTTGTAAGTTTATTCGCGTATATTTGTAAGAAATAACAAAACATATGTAAGTTTTTCTCAGCCCTAAATTGACTACTCTCAAGATGAAGATATTATTCATTTGTTTTCTTCTTTTTAGTATGATTTTGTTAAACCAGTGTTGGTGTTTTTGTATTGGCATCATTTTTGCTAAAACACTAACCAGCCAGATGTTGGACCAGATGCTCTAGGAAATGTTGAAGCATCTGAATATGTTGTGATCGGAAGCTTCTAGGCTTGGCGCGTTTTTGTTTTTGTTTGTTATTTCTAAAAAGATATCTTTCAGAAGATTTGTTTTTGAAATTATATTTAAGGCGGAGCTTGCTCAACACGTGCGCCTTGTGTCACAAGTAATCTCTTGTGTGAAGATTTAATTCTAAAATATATCTTATATATTTTAGAAATTATTTGTTTGGTGTTGAAGACTTATTGGATATATTTTTGAAGATTCCTATTCTTTAGGAACAAGCCAAGCTGTGTGTAGAACTTTCAGGAGGTGGCGGTTTGCCCTGATTGTTTTATAAAATATGTTTATCCTTTATGGAAACATATTATATGGTTCTAAAATATATCTACAAGATTTCTTTTGGACCAATTGGATTCTAAAGCCCATGTATCTTGTCCAACACGTTCTCACTGATTATATATATTGGAAGATGCAAAACCTAAAAGGTGCGAAGCCAATATTTACAAGATGTAGTCTTTAGGGTTTTAGGGTTTCGTCGTTAAAGCCTTGTGCTTTAACGTGTGTACTCCTAAGCTTTTAAGTATGGAGTTGTCTGTGTACCACTCTTAAGCTTTTAAGTACGGAGTTGGTTGTTTGTGTACCACTCTTAAACTATGAAGTACGGAGTTGGTTGTATCATGTGTTCACTAAAGCGTGCGTGGTTTTATATGTTAAGTAGTGAACTTGTGAGCCTTTCCTGTTTCACGTTGATACATGATAAGGACGTAGGCTGGTTGTATTGTTTATGGTGAAGTTGCTCCTAAGCCTTTAGGTACGGAGTTCGTTTCTATGTTTGAGAGTGTTCTCACATAAGTATTTGTGTATTGAACTTAATGCCAGTGCGAAGATCAGTGAACCAGAGGTTGTTTGCGTGGAAGTCTTCAAACTGAGAGGAAGTAAGGCGGGGCGCCTTTGATCTAGGAGTTCCTAGGTTGAGTTGTCATTGGTAGTTGCTAGGAGAGGAGACGTAAACGGAGCGTTTACTGATGTCTTTAAACTAGGGCTATTTTAGTGGATTCCTTCCTGGATTGGTATCCCCCAGACTAGGGCAGTTGCATCGAACTGGGTTAACAAACACTTGTGTTATTTATGTTTATGTCCTTTAATATTCTTATGTTATCTGTTCTGTGCGTAGATGCTGTAGCAATTGCTAAAGCATCTGACTACTGATTGCCAGGAATTTCAATTGGTATCAAAGCAGGTCACTCTACCTGTTCTGGTTTTAAAAGAGTGAGATCAAGGGGAAAGTATTCACTGGCAATATGGACAAGGAAAGAGGATTGGTTAATAGGACATATTTTGTGGACACTGAGGAAAGTATTTCATATTCAATTCTTGGAAGAGAATTCAAGAACATGTTAATGAGAATTGAAAGGAATCAAAGGTCCAATGTCAAGCACTCTGCCATGTAAATGTTGAAGCATCTGTTAAAACTCAGCTCAATTCACTCAAGAAAACAAATCATGAGCGTGATGTTGTACAGGATGTTGAAACATCCTTTGCTCAATCTGGACAAAATGTTGAAATTGTCCAAAGTATATCAGATGATGAGGTGCTTCTTGGAAGGGAGTTTAACTTACATATGAAGAAGCTGAATAGAAGACCTAATGCTCAAGACATCCCATCCAATGAGAAGTCTATCTCGCTTGGTAAGTATGACACTGATAAATTTAATGTTGAAGACCAAGATACTCTTGATATGAAGAATCAGGAGACTCCTGAGCAGCCTACTTCAAAGATTACTAGTGATATTTCTAAAAGGCTGAGGAATCCGAGTGGTAAAGTTATTGTCTCAACAAGCCAATCTATGAAAACCCCTACTATGGTAACGAGGAAATCTGCTAGTGTGGGTTCTAAGAAAGGATGGAGCAAGATTATTCTTCATGTTGTCATGTCAACTGGGAATAAAAGTTTGAATAGAAGGAGTCCACCTACAAGTGACTCTAATCATGATGTGGCAGAAGATGCTCCAACATCTATGTTTTCTGCACATAAGAGGACAGTTAACAGGGAAATTCCCCTCATTGTCTCCGATGTTTCCATAGACAAAGTATTTCCCCACTCCATTGCAAATATACAGAGGAGGAAGTTTATGTGCACCAAGAGATCAACCATGGAAAGGGATCAGGTCAAAGTTTGGCCAAAGAAGGGCAGGTTGTCATCTAATAAGCTCACGGTGAAATATGCAATTTTAAACAGGAATGGAGCTATCAACTTGATGTTCACTTCACACAGTTTTGACATAGCTACAGGTCTGGACAAGTCTCTTTATTCTGTTGGTACTAAGACCTCCTATGACTTTGACACTTATGTTCTTGATCAAACCATAAAGTATGTTAAGTGTTTGAATGTGAAGATGCTAATAGAATTTCCCACGTTGCTCTGTGGTATTATTCCTGATCAGCATCTTGATTTTTTTGATCAGCTCTGATGTTTCCAATAAGAGGGAATCTCCTCTCAAGTTGCATTGTAGAATATATGAAGGGACACATGTCTCAGATAATGCTGTAACATCTGATCAGAAAACTTATGTGATGGGGTCTTTGAAGGTTGAAAGTCTTGGAAAGAGAAAGAATGAAAATGTGTTTGTAAGGATCATAAGTGACCGTGGGAAGAAATTTAAAGATGTCAAGGTCTCTGATTTCTGCTCCTCTGGAATAACTACTCTCGGTTACTCTATCTATAACATAGCTTACAAAGTTCTTAATTCCATAATCAATGCTATGATAGACTCCTTATATGTAGAAGATTTGGATAAAAGGGTAGTGATTCTCCTATTGAGATAGTACAAGAATCTCAAACCCTAGGATTAGATGATTCTGATGATGTTGTTGTTGATGGTGGTGCTAACACTAAGGCCACGTAGAACGTTGTGCTGGAGACAACTCAGGAAGATGATACAACTGCTGCTGCCTCTGAAAAGGTTGAGTATCATGAAGGTACTAACCTTCCCGAAGATGTTGATGGTGTAACAGATGCTAGAGCATCTGATGTATTAGACACTGCAAAGAAAGCAGATGATAATGTGTCTGATGATACTATTGAGGACTCTCAGGATGATGAGAGCATGAAGACTGCTGAAGTGGAAGTGGATGATCACACTCTGTCTGATCACCAAACAGGTTCACAGAACAAGGAACCTGATGTTGAGATTTTGTCAGCTGTGGACAAAATGGTGGAGAAGGCTCCTCGACCTAGCATTGCTGGGAGGTTAAGGAGTAGATCTAAAAGAGAACCTACACCACCACCAATGTCAACAAAGAAATCCAAAGCTGCTGATAGATTGAAGCTACTAAGGTATGGCCCTGGCAGAACAAAGAGCAAATACATTCCAAATGTTGAGCCTAAGAAGAAGGCTCTGAAGAGAAAGCATGAGTCATCTGATGACAGTGACTTTGTTGTTGAAGAAGATGTTGTAGAGGATGTTGGCACATCTGACAAGCCAGTTGATACAGGGAAGAAAAGAGCTAAGAGTGTACCATCTGTTCCTCTAGACAATGTGTCTTTTCACCATGAGGAAGGTGCCTCTAGATGGAAGTTTATTTGTGAAAGAAGGGTAGCTGTGGAAAGGAATCTACATCATGATCTATTGAATCTCCAAGAGCTTATGGAGGTTATTGAAGCAGCTGGTTTAGTGAAGACTGTTAAAAGCTTGGGGAAGTGCTACATCAAGCTGGTCAGAGAATTCATTGTGAACATAGGAACTGACTGTGATGATCCTATGAGTCCAGAATATAGGCAGGTTTATGTGCGTGGCAAGTGTGTCAAATTTTCCCCTGCTATAATCAATGAATATCTAGGCAGGAGTGTTGAAGATGTTGCTGAGTTTGAGGTGACTCAGAATCAGATCTGCAAAACCCTTACAGGTGATTTGGTTAAGGAGTGGCCTATGAAGAGTAACTTGTCTGCTGCTAAGCTCTCTACCAAGTATGCTATACTGAACAAGATTGCAGCTGTTAATTGGGTCCCAACTACCCATTCTAATGATGTCTCAAGGGGGTTGAGTAAGTTCATCTATGATGTAGGTACAAAGTCTGTATTTAATGTGGGTGAATATATCTCTTATCAGACTACCGCTCATAGGAAATCTAATGCGACAAAGATTCCTATTTACCTTGATCTGTGATTCTGCATCAATATCCTGAGATATGTAATCAATCTGATGAGTCTAGTCAACGAGGGTCATACAATTCCTTAGATCCAAGGTTTCTAGACAAGTCACATGCTGCAGATATTGCTCTAGCATCTGTAAAAGGCAAATCTGCTATGCTCAGCAGACAGCAGATAATTTATGATCTTAAGATTATGAGTAAAGTTCTGGATGACAAGAAATTCTTGGTGGTTAGTGTTATTCAAACTCTAGAAACTGAAGAGTTGATTGCTCATAATGACAGGGGTGATGATTTGGTGGTGGAAGACTCGAAGGATACCGCTGACTATTCATCTTATGTGTTAATTATGACATCCTGCATCTGATGTTATGTTGCTTTAATGGGTTAAGCCCTGGATTTTCTATGCATTTGCTTGTACACTTGGTTGTAATATGCACCACGTGGTTATGTTCCTCTCTAACCATATATCTTGCTTATATGCTCATGAAGTGAAGGGGAGTATTATTAGTTGTGCTACTAAAGTTGAAGTTTAAAGTTTACTATTCTGATACCATATTAGTAGTTAGTAGTCTGGTTTCTTGAAGGTTGAAGATTATTCTTTTGAAGTTTATTGCATGTATGCCTGCTATGAACTCTGTGATTGCTATGCTTTCTGCTATAGCTATCTGCCATGAAGACAGGGGGAGTGAAGTATGCTTTGGTTTATCCCTTATCTGATTAACGCCTATCTATCTATGAGTAGAGTGATTGTGCTTATTTTAAGGGGGAGTATATGCATCCTGTGTGATGATGCATGTTGTGTGATGATTACTAAGTAGAATTAGTTTCTACTACACTTTGCTGATTGCATGAGTTAAGGGGGAGGAATTTATTTTTCCTAGTCCTTAAGCTTGATTTGTCTTGAAGCTTCTGTTTTCATCTGGGAATCCACTGTGAGAGGTTAATTCTTTCTGATCATACTTTCGGAGGCTAACTGAATTTCATATCCGCTGCATGCCTCTGATACATGGTTAGCCTATTGCATTCAAGTAATGTCCTATCTTCTTAGTTGTGTATTGATGTTGATTTGAAGATTATTCTATTATGCATGTTGGTCGAAATTGACTTATGTCTAAGATTCTGGTGTTGAAACTTCTTCTAGATAATATTGATATGTATGATCCTTCTAGAATCCTCATTAGTTCTGTCGTTTAAACTGTTGTTAACTCTACAATAGTATGTGAATGATTGCATGATGGACGACTAATTTCTGGAGCACCGGTATAACTTTGATAAATGAAGAATGGTGCTGGTAATGAATGGTGTTGGTAATGAATGACTATGCTCTGAGAAACTTCTATTGTTATCACATGGTTCAAATTGAATGAGGTTCAAGTTACTACTCCTGACAATGTTTTGCCAAAATTTTTTGGTCTATGAAGTGCAAGTATACATGGGAAGTAGTAAGTCTCTATGCTTATCTACTGATCTGACATATTGAGGGACTTTATGCTTACATGGCAATATATTTGATGATATTGTACTGGTTTGATTGATGATCATGCTAAGAAGAGTGCGTTCTCTGCACCACAAGCAATTCAACGAGAATCATGCTTCAGACATTGTTGGATTATCTAAGAAAGTTGTAACTGGACATATGTCAATAAAGGATAACTTATGTTCTTTCTAATCATGAGACAGTTACACTATGGAGTATCTAAGATGACATGGTGTTCTTTGTAAGGTATTTCATCTTCCCGTTGCATGTTGTTGCTAGATGAGAAGCTTGGTTTGAGAATGATTGGTTTGAAAATGAACGTTGTGATGAGAGGAAGAATTTTATATTGAAAGAGGATCTCTACAATATTTCACTTTGAAGCAAGTATGATGAAATGAAAGAAGGGTTACAATCACAGCAATATGGGTACCTTATACTTCTTTATGGTCACTTTCATAGCAATATGGTGGCCTAGTTAGTTACAATCATAGCAATATGGGTAACTTATATATGCTTCTTTATGGTCAGTTTCATAGCAATATGGTGGCCTAGTTAGTTACAATCATAGCAATATGGGTAACTTGTACATGATCCTCTATGATGCACACTACATTAGGAGAAGCTGGTTTTCATATCTACATCACTATTCTCCATCTTCTAATCATTATTATTTTTTCAGCAATAAGAAATTCTTCTACTACTGTGGTACGCAAGGTTCTAAGAATGAAAGGTGGTTCACACTCTATGGTAGAAGTGCTTATCACTGATTATGTAGAATCATAATTCTGCACTTTATGCATTGTCCATGCTCTTCTAAATGGTATTATATCTTCTGGTTATTAGCTATGCGAATCTGCTAGCCTTTTACTTCTGAGATGTTATGGTATGACATGCTATGTTTTGAAAATTTATATCTAACAAGGGGAATATGAGTAATTACTTCATGATCGTGTTAGTTGTTACTTGTTATGATGTTAGATGTGGTTGCTGATGCTGCAGCATGTTATATGGAGTAGGAATGTATTGTGATGGATTATGCAGTTGTGGTTATCTGAGTATGCTGATAAATGAAGATACTATGATCTGGTCGCAAGTGGTCTATGGTGCAATGTGAAATTGCAGAGAGGTTTATGAGCATGTATTCTTTATGGCTCCTCTTCTTGTGCTCTTAAGATGTTTATGCTACTTTGGTCTATGTCTATTTCAAATTCTCATATGAGGTTTGGCAATATTTGTGGCTAAAAAGGGGGAGAAGGATATTGGCTAATATGCCTAATGAAATAATATGCCTAATGTTCTATTTCATGTTGATACATCTTTCTATATGGTGACATAGAGAAGTTTATGTTGCTCTGCCATGTATTTAGGGGGAGAATTGGTATTTCTCTATGATATGCATGAGGTATTGTTCTCAGGGGGAGTGCTGATGTAGAAGGAGAGTGTTATGCTTATGCTTTCATGATAATGCTATATCAGATGTTGAAGCATTCAGGTTACTGTGAAGCACTGTTTGTGATGAAGTGTATCTTCTCTGATGTTGGTGTGTTCAAGCTTATCTTTAAAGCATTTTATTGGAAATCTACTATGTGAAGATGTTGCTCGTTCTCCTTCAAAGTTTCTATGTTTTGATTGATTAGAAGGAGTATGCTATGCATATCTCTCTGGCATTCACATATGGCCTAAGATTGTTTTAGCCAAAAATTTGCCAAAGGGGGAGATTGTTGGTGTTTTTGTATTGGCATCATTTATGCTAAAACACTAACCAGCCAGATGTTGGACCAGATGCTCTAGGAAATGTTGAAGCATCTGAGTATGTTGTGATCGGAAGCTTCTAGGCGCGTGCGCGTTTTTGTTTTTGTTTGTTATTTCTAAAAAGATATCTTTCAGAAGATTTGTTTTTGAAATTATATTTAATGCGGAGCTGGCTCAACACGTGCGCCTTGTGTCACAAGTAATCTCTTGTGTGAAGATTTAATTCTAAAATATATCTTATATATTTTAGAAATTATTTGTTTGGTGTTGAAGACTTATTGTATATATTTTTGAAGACTCCTATTCTTTAGGAACAAGCCAAGCTGTGTGTAGAACTTTCAGGAGGTGGCGGTTTGCCCTGATTGTTTCATAAAATATGTTTATCCTTTATGGAAACATATTATATGGTTCTAAAATATATCTACAAGATTTCTTTTGGACCAATTGGATTCTAAAGCCCATGTATCTTGTCCAACACGTTCTCACTGATTATATATATTGGAAGATGCAAAACCTAAAAGGTGCGAAGCCAATATTTACAAGATGTAGTCTTTAGGGTTTTAGGGTTTCGTCGTTAAAGCCTTGTGCTTTAACGTGTGTACTCCTAAGCTTTTAAGTATGGAGTTGTCTGTGTACCACTCTTAAGCTTTTAAGTACGGAGTTGGTTGTTTGTGTACCACTCTTAAACTATGAAGTACGGAGTTGGTTGTTTCATGTGTTCACTAAAGCGTGCGTGGTTTTATATGTTAAGTAGTGAACTTGTGAGCCTTTCCTGTGTCACGTTGATACATGATAAGGACGTAGGCTGGTTGTATTGTTTATGGTGAAGTTGCTCCTAAGCCTTTAGGTACGGAGTTCGTTTCTATGTTTGAGAGTGTTCTCACATAAGTATTTGTGTATTGAACTTAATGCCAGTGCGAAGATCAGTGAACCAGAGGTTGTTTGCGTGGAAGTCTTCAAACTGAGAGGAAGTAAGGCGGGGCGCCTTTGATCTAGGAGTTCCTAGGTTGAGTTGTCATTGGTAGTTGCTAGGAGAGGAGACGTAAACGGAGCGTTTACTGATGTCTTTAAACTAGGGCTATTTTAGTGGATTCCTTCCTGGATTGGTATCCCCCAGACTAGGGCAGTTGCGCCGAACTGGGTTAACAAACACTTGTGTTATTTATGTTTATGTCCTTTAATATTCTTATGTTATCTGTTCTGTGCGTAGATGCTGTAGCAATTGCTAAAGCATCTGACTACTGATTGCCAGGAATTTCAACCAGAACATACATGTTGATGGACGTATTTCATATGAACAATTACGTAAACCAAATATGCGAAGAGGGAAACTTCCTCCAACTAATGGATATCATCGAGGTTGCTCTCATATAACTAGGTGTCGAGGAAAAAAAGATAACTAGTTCTTATCAAAATAATGATATCTTTTATTGTATCTCAAAAATCATGTTTCAATGAATATTTTTCCACCATATTATGTTTGTTTATGCTTGAAACAAGTCTTCTTTATATTTAAGTTGAGACATAGATAAGTAAGTTTATTCGCGTATATTTTATAATTTTCCTTTATTTCTTCACTCTAATTTCTCAAGTTAAAAAATTTATTCTACGTATTTTTAAATGAATGAAATCCATTTGAATTTATATACATGTAGAGAGAGACAGATAGAGTACTTATCTTGATAATAAATGTAGAATATAAATATTCAATGAGTTAAATAAAATGAAAAGGAAACAACGATCATGAAATTAAAACAATAATTAATATATAATGATTGTCATTATCAAATTATTTAATTTTTGTTAAGACAAAGTTTAAAAGAATTATGAAAAATTAAAATCCTATAAATAGAATTAAATACTAATACGTTAGTGGCCTATGAATTAAGTATTCCTTAAAACAAAGACAATGTCCAAAAAACAGTAGTTGTATCTGCCATATGTTGTACTAATGCTAAAATAAGTTAATGCACTATGGATTAAGTATCCATTGTATATGACTTATGTTGTACTTTCATTATGTTGCATCAAACTCCAATGTTCGTATAGTATTGTGTACCGCAAATAAAATTATATGTAATATTAACGTATCCATATCTTATAAATATATTTGGTCATCTAAATATCCTAGACAAATTTAGTATGGTTGTTACTTTAATATTTTTTCAAATTTGTATTTTTAATTTCTTATTGTTTTCACGGGTCAAGACAATGCTTGAATGTTCTAATTATCTAGAGTGGAATCAACCAAATTAAACCCCGCCAATTAAAAGTTTGTATTTCTTATCTATTTAACAAGCCTCATTTAAAGCGGCTTATTAGGCATTTATTTATCATACATTTTCAATTATAAGGTCCTGTAAATGAGTAACTATATATCAATTTAGTCTTCCGCCGAAAGTTCTTTTTTATGCCAAGTATGCTATAGGTTTGTAGTTATTTGTAAGGACATCCAATTATCTTCTACACAAATGTAAATTATAGCATTTAATTAGGGTATGAACAAATAAATGTTTTTAAAGCAAGGTCAATAATTTAAACTTTTTTAATTTTTTTTCTGCGCCTAATTTGCTTTTAGATATTGTAGTGTAGACAAATTTGGGTTTCCGTCCTAATAAACAATCCTTAATATTCTCCTCGTAATATCAAAATCATAAGGTTTTAGTCCCTCATTACACATCACACAATAAAATTGGACAAGCCTCATAAGATTTGAGTTTTAAAATTACCCCATGGCCATTTACGTCTTTTTATATACTTTTTAAAAAATTTCTTTGTCTCAGACAAATCAAATGACAAATAACCTCTCCCTACACGAGTAGTGGTCAGGTCACCAAATTTTGGCAACAACAATATTTTTGAGTGACATCGCCAAATAAAAGACTAATATGAAAAGAATTTGATATTAACATGATATTACAAAAGGATTTTTTTTAGGGACTACAAATATAAAGTCGTCCATATTACAGGGACGAAAAAACTCATTTCCTCTTTCTTTTTTTAGTTTGAGGAGCACCCAACCTATTGAAAAATTTAAATAATATAATAGGACAAGCTTTTCCAGGCTAAAATTAGATGATTTTGATTTTTTTTTTGAAATCAATTATTATATACCAAACAGATAAATATTACTTATTATAACAAAAAAAGCCACGACAAATATCATAACAAGTAAATAAAAACAATTTCTAAAAAAATAATGACATACATAAGTCTCTGTTTCCTTAACTACAATGAGTTGTTTGTTATAATTATACAACTTAAAATAAACATCAATTTAACCATAAATTTTCATAATGTGTAGTTTAATTTGAATTGCAAAAAAGATACATTAGATAGTTTGCACTTAAGAAATAACAAAACATTTGTAAGTTTTTCTCAGCTCTAAATTGACTACTCTCAAGATGAAGATATTATTCATTTGTTTTCTTCTTTTTAGTATGGTTTTGTTAAACCAGAACATACATGTTGATGGACGTATTTCATATGAACAATTACGTAAACCAAATATGCGAAGAGGGAAACTTCCTCCAACTAATGGATATCATCGAGGTTGCTCTCATATAACTAGGTGTCGAGGAAAAAAAGATAACTAGTTCTTATCAAAATAATGATATCTTTTATTGTATCTCAAAAATCATGTTTCAATGAATATTTTTCCACCATATTATGTTTGTTTATGCTTGAAACAAGTCTTCTTTATATTTAAGTTGAGACATAGATAAGTAAGTTTATTCGCGTATATTTTATAATTTTCCTTTATTTCTTCACTCTAATTTCTCAAGTTAAAAAATTTATTCTACGTATTTTTAAATGAATGAAATCCATTTGAATTTATATACATGTAGAGAGAGACAGATAGAGTACTTATCTTGATAATAAATGTAGAATATAAATATTCAATGAGTTAAATAAAATGAAAAGGAAATAACGATCATGAAATTAAAACAATAATTAATATATAATGATTGTCATTATCAAATTATTTAATTTTTGTTAAGACAAAGTTTAAAAGAATTATGAAAAATTAAAATCCTATAAATAGAATTAAATACTAATACGTTAGTGGCCTATGAATTAAGTATTCCTTAAAACAAAGACAATGTCCAAAAAACAGTAGTTGTATCTGCCATATGTTGTACTAATGCTAAAATAAGTTAATGCACTATGGATTAAGTATCCATTGTATATGACTTATGTTGTACTTTCATTATGTTGCATCAAACTCCAATGTTCGTATAGTATTGTGTACCGCAAATAAAATTATATGTAATATTAACGTATCCATATCTTATAAATATATTTGGTCATCTAAATATCCTAGACAAATTTAGTATGGTTGTTACTTTAATATTTTTTCAAATTTGTATTTTTAATTTCTTATTGTTTTCACGGGTCAAGACAATGCTTGAATGTTCTAATTATCTAGAGTGGAATCAACCAAATTAAACCCCGCCAATTAAAAGTTTGTATTTCTTATCTATTTAACAAGCCTCATTTAAAGCGGCTTATTAGGCATTTATTTATCATACATTTTCAATTATAAGGTCCTGTAAATGAGTAACTATATATCAATTTAGTCTTCCGCCAAAAGTTCTTTTTTATGCCAAGTATGCTATAGGTTTGTAGTTATTTGTAAGGACATCCAATTATCTTCTACACAAATGTAAATTATAGCATTTAATTAGGGTATGAACAAATAAATGTTTTTAAAGCAAGGTCAATAATTTAAACTTTTTTAATTTTTTTTCTGCGCCTAATTTGCTTTTAGATATTGTAGTGTAGACAAATTTGGGTTTCCGTCCTAATAAACAATCCTTAATATTCTCCTCGTAATATCAAAATCATAAGGTTTTAGTCCCTCATTACACATCACACAATAAAATTGGACAAGCCTCATAAGATTTGAGTTTTAAAATTACCCCATGGCCATTTACGTCTTTTTATATACTTTTTAAAAAATTTCTTTGTCTCAGACAAATCAAATGACAAATAACCTCTCCCTACACGAGTAGTGGTCAGGTCACCAAATTTTGGCAACAACAATATTTTTGAGTGACATCGCCAAATAAAAGACTAATATGAAAAGAATTTGATATTAACATGATATTACAAAAGGATTTTTTTAGGGACTACAAATATAAAGTCGTCCATATTACAGGGACGAAAAAACTCATTTCCTCTTTCTTTTTTTAGTTTGAGGAGCACCCAACCTATTGAAAAATTTAAATAATATAATAGGACAAGCTTTTCCAGGCTAAAATTAGATGATTTTGATTTTTTTTTTGAAATCAATTATTATATACCAAACAGATAAATATTACTTATTATAACAAAAAAAGCCACGACAAATATCATAACAAGTAAATAAAAACAATTTCTAAAAAAATAATGACATACATAAGTCTCTGTTTCCTTAACTACAATGAGTTGTTTGTTATAATTATACAACTTAAAATAAACATCAATGAAACCATAAATTTTCATAATGTGTAGTTTAATTTGAATTGCAAAAAAGATACATTAGATAGTTTGCACTTAAGAAATAACAAAACATTTGTAAGTTTTTCTCAGCTCTAAATTGACTACTCTCAAGATGAAGATATTATTCATTTGTTTTCTTCATTTTAGTATGGTTTTGTTAAACCAGAACATACATGTTGATGGACGTATTTCATATGAACAATTACGTAAACCAAATATGCGAAGAGGGAAACTTCCTCCAACTAATGGATATCATCGAGGTTGCTCTCATATAACTAGGTGTCGAGGAAAAAAAGATAACTAGTTCTTATCAAAATAATGATATCTTTTATTGTATCTCAAAAATCATGTTTCAATGAATATTTTTCCACCATATTATGTTTGTTTATGCTTGAAACAAGTCTTCTTTATATTTAAGTTGAGACATAGATAAGTAAGTTTATTCGCGTATATTTTATAATTTTCCTTTATTTCTTCACTCTAATTTCTCAAGTTAAAAAATTTATTCTACGTATTTTTAAATGAATGAAATCCATTTGAATTTATATACATGTAGAGAGAGACAGATAGAGTACTTATCTTGATAATAAATGTAGAATATAAATATTCAATGAGTTAAATAAAATGAAAAGGAAATAACGATCATGAAATTAAAACAATAATTAATATATAATGATTGTCATTATCAAATTATTTAATTTTTGTTAAGACAGAGTTTAAAAGAATTATGAAAAATTAAAATCCTATAAATAGAATCAAATACTAATACGTTAGTGGCCTATGAATTAAGTATTCCTTAAAACAAAGACAATGTCCAAAAAACAGTAGTTGTATCTGCCATATGTTGTACTAATGCTAAAATAAGTTAATGCACTATGGATTAAGTATCCATTGTATATGACTTATGTTGTACTTTCATTATGTTGCATCAAACTCCAATGTTCGTATAGTATTGTGTACCGCAAATAAAATTATATGTAATATTAACGTATCCATATCTTATAAATATATTTGGTCATCTAAATATCCTAGACAAATTTAGTATGGTTGTTACTTTAATATTTTTTCAAATTTGTATTTTTAATTTCTTATTGTTTTCACGGGTCAAGACAATGCTTGAATGTTCTAATTATCTAGAGTGGAATCAACCAAATTAAACCCCGCCAATTAAAAGTTTGTATTTCTTATCTATTTAACAAGCCTCATTTAAAGCGGCTTATTAGGCATTTATTTATCATACATTTTCAATTATAAGGTCCTGTAAATGAGTAACTATATATCAATTTAGTCTTCCGCCGAAAGTTCTTTTTTATGCCAAGTATGCTATAGGTTTGTAGTTATTTGTAAGGACATCCAATTATCTTCTACACAAATGTAAATTATAGCATTTAATTAGGGTATGAACAAATAAATGTTTTTAAAGCAAGGTCAATAATTTAAACTTTTTTAATTTTTTTTCTGCGCCTAATTTGCTTTTAGATATTGTAGTGTAGACAAATTTGGGTTTCCGTCCTAATAAACAATCCTTAATATTCTCCTCGTAATATCAAAATCATAAGGTTTTAGTCCCTCATTACACATCACACAATAAAATTGGACAAGCCTCATAAGATTTGAGTTTTAAAATTACCCCATGGCCATTTACGTCTTTTTATATACTTTTTAAAAAATTTCTTTGTCTCAGACAAATCAAATGACAAATAACCTCTCCCTACACGAGTAGTGGTCAGGTCACCAAATTTTGGCAACAACAATATTTTTGAGTGACATCGCCAAATAAAAGACTAATATGAAAAGAATTTGATATTAACATGATATTACAAAAGGATTTTTTTTAGGGACTACAAATATAAAGTCGTCCATATTACAGGGACGAAAAAACTCATTTCCTCTTTCTTTTTTTAGTTTGAGGAGCACCCAACCTATTGAAAAATTTAAATAATATAATAGGACAAGCTTTTCCAGGCTAAAATTAGATGATTTTGATTTTTTTTTTGAAATCAATTATTATATACCAAACAGATAAATATTACTTATTATAACAAAAAAAGCCACGACAAATATCATAACAAGTAAATAAAAACAATTTCTAAAAAAATAATGACATACATAAGTCTCTGTTTCCTTAACTACAATGAGTTGTTTGTTATAATTATACAACTTAAAATAAACATCAATTTAACCATAAATTTTCATAATGTGTAGTTTAATTTGAATTGCAAAAAAGATACATTAGATAGTTTGCACTTAAGAAATAACAAAACATTTGTAAGTTTTTCTCAGCTCTAAATTGACTACTCTCAAGATGAAGATATTATTCATTTGTTTTCTTCTTTTTAGTATGGTTTTGTTAAACCAGAACATACATGTTGATGGACGTATTTCATATGAACAATTACGTAAACCAAATATGCGAAGAGGGAAACTTCCTCCAACTAATGGATATCATCGAGGTTGCTCTCATATAACTAGGTGTCGAGGAAAAAAAGATAACTAGTTCTTATCAAAATAATGATATCTTTTATTGTATCTCAAAAATCATGTTTCAATGAATATTTTTCCACCATATTATGTTTGTTTATGCTTGAAACAAGTCTTCTTTATATTTAAGTTGAGACATAGATAAGTAAGTTTATTCGCGTATATTTTATAATTTTCCTTTATTTCTTCACTCTAATTTCTCAAGTTAAAAAATTTATTCTACGTATTTTTAAATGAATGAAATCCATTTGAATTTATATACATGTAGAGAGAGACAGATAGAGTACTTATCTTGATAATAAATGTAGAATATAAATATTCAATGAGTTAAATAAAATGAAAAGGAAATAACGATCATGAAATTAAAACAATAATTAATATATAATGATTGTCATTATCAAATTATTTAATTTTTGTTAAGACAAAGTTTAAAAGAATTATGAAAAATTAAAATCCTATAAATAGAATTAAATACTAATACGTTAGTGGCCTATGAATTAAGTATTCCTTAAAACAAAGACAATGTCCAAAAAACAGTAGTTGTATCTGCCATATGTTGTACTAATGCTAAAATAAGTTAATGCACTATGGATTAAGTATCCATTGTATATGACTTATGTTGTACTTTCATTATGTTGCATCAAACTCCAATGTTCGTATAGTATTGTGTACCGCAAATAAAATTATATGTAATATTAACGTATCCATATCTTATAAATATATTTGGTCATCTAAATATCCTAGACAAATTTAGTATGGTTGTTACTTTAATATTTTTTCAAATTTGTATTTTTAATTTCTTATTGTTTTCACGGGTCAAGACAATGCTTGAATGTTCTAATTATCTAGAGTGGAATCAACCAAATTAAACCCCGCCAATTAAAAGTTTGTATTTCTTATCTATTTAACAAGCCTCATTTAAAGCGGCTTATTAGGCATTTATTTATCATACATTTTCAATTATAAGGTCCTGTAAATGAGTAACTATATATCAATTTAGTCTTCCGCCAAAAGTTCTTTTTTATGCCAAGTATGCTATAGGTTTGTAGTTATTTGTAAGGACATCCAATTATCTTCTACACAAATGTAAATTATAGCATTTAATTAGGGTATGAACAAATAAATGTTTTTAAAGCAAGGTCAATAATTTAAACTTTTTTAATTTTTTTTCTGCGCCTAATTTGCTTTTAGATATTGTAGTGTAGACAAATTTGGGTTTCCGTCCTAATAAACAATCCTTAATATTCTCCTCGTAATATCAAAATCATAAGGTTTTAGTCCCTCATTACACATCACACAATAAAATTGGACAAGCCTCATAAGATTTGAGTTTTAAAATTACCCCATGGCCATTTACGTCTTTTTATATACTTTTTAAAAAATTTCTTTGTCTCAGACAAATCAAATGACAAATAACCTCTCCCTACACGAGTAGTGGTCAGGTCACCAAATTTTGGCAACAACAATATTTTTGAGTGACATCGCCAAATAAAAGACTAATATGAAAAGAATTTGATATTAACATGATATTACAAAAGGATTTTTTTAGGGACTACAAATATAAAGTCGTCCATATTACAGGGACGAAAAAACTCATTTCCTCTTTCTTTTTTTAGTTTGAGGAGCACCCAACCTATTGAAAAATTTAAATAATATAATAGGACAAGCTTTTCCAGGCTAAAATTAGATGATTTTGATTTTTTTTTTGAAATCAATTATTATATACCAAACAGATAAATATTACTTATTATAACAAAAAAAGCCACGACAAATATCATAACAAGTAAATAAAAACAATTTCTAAAAAAATAATGACATACATAAGTCTCTGTTTCCTTAACTACAATGAGTTGTTTGTTATAATTATACAACTTAAAATAAACATCAATGAAACCATAAATTTTCATAATGTGTAGTTTAATTTGAATTGCAAAAAAGATACATTAGATAGTTTGCACTTAAGAAATAACAAAACATTTGTAAGTTTTTCTCAGCTCTAAATTGACTACTCTCAAGATGAAGATATTATTCATTTGTTTTCTTCATTTTAGTATGGTTTTGTTAAACCAGAACATACATGTTGATGGACGTATTTCATATGAACAATTACGTAAACCAAATATGCGAAGAGGGAAACTTCCTCCAACTAATGGATATCATCGAGGTTGCTCTCATATAACTAGGTGTCGAGGAAAAAAAGATAACTAGTTCTTATCAAAATAATGATATCTTTTATTGTATCTCAAAAATCATGTTTCAATGAATATTTTTCCACCATATTATGTTTGTTTATGCTTGAAACAAGTCTTCTTTATATTTAAGTTGAGACATAGATAAGTAAGTTTATTCGCGTATATTTTATAATTTTCCTTTATTTCTTCACTCTAATTTCTCAAGTTAAAAAATTTATTCTACGTATTTTTAAATGAATGAAATCCATTTGAATTTATATACATGTAGAGAGAGACAGATAGAGTACTTATCTTGATAATAAATGTAGAATATAAATATTCAATGAGTTAAATAAAATGAAAAGGAAATAACGATCATGAAATTAAAACAATAATTAATATATAATGATTGTCATTATCAAATTATTTAATTTTTGTTAAGACAGAGTTTAAAAGAATTATGAAAAATTAAAATCCTATAAATAGAATCAAATACTAATACGTTAGTGGCCTATGAATTAAGTATTCCTTAAAACAAAGACAATGTCCAAAAAACAGTAGTTGTATCTGCCATATGTTGTACTAATGCTAAAATAAGTTAATGCACTATGGATTAAGTATCCATTGTATATGACTTATGTTGTACTTTCATTATGTTGCATCAAACTCCAATGTTCGTATAGTATTGTGTACCGCAAATAAAATTATATGTAATATTAACGTATCCATATCTTATAAATATATTTGGTCATCTAAATATCCTAGACAAATTTAGTATGGTTGTTACTTTAATATTTTTTCAAATTTGTATTTTTAATTTCTTATTGTTTTCACGGGTCAAGACAATGCTTGAATGTTCTAATTATCTAGAGTGGAATCAACCAAATTAAACCCCGCCAATTAAAAGTTTGTATTTCTTATCTATTTAACAAGCCTCATTTAAAGCGGCTTATTAGGCATTTATTTATCATACATTTTCAATTATAAGGTCCTGTAAATGAGTAACTATATATCAATTTAGTCTTCCGCCGAAAGTTCTTTTTTATGCCAAGTATGCTATAGGTTTGTAGTTATTTGTAAGGACATCCAATTATCTTCTACACAAATGTAAATTATAGCATTTAATTAGGGTATGAACAAATAAATGTTTTTAAAGCAAGGTCAATAATTTAAACTTTTTTAATTTTTTTTCTGCGCCAAATTTGCTTTTAGATATTGTAGTGTAGACAAATTTGGGTTTCCGTCCTAATAAACAATCCTTAATATTCTCCTCGTAATATCAAAATCATAAGGTTTTAGTCCCTCATTACACATCACACAATAAAATTGGACAAGCCTCATAAGATTTGAGTTTTAAAATTACCCCATGGCCATTTACGTCTTTTTATATACTTTTTAAAAAATTTCTTTGTCTCAGACAAATCAAATGACAAATAACCTCTCCATACACGAGTAGTGGTCAGGTCACCAAATTTTGGCAACAACAATATTTTTGAGTGACATCGCCAAATAAAAGACTAATATGAAAAGAATTTGATATTAACATGATATTACAAAAGGATTTTTTTTAGGGACTACAAATATAAAGTCGTCCATATTACAGGGACGAAAAAACTCATTTCCTCTTTCTTTTTTTAGTTTGAGGAGCACCCAACCTATTGAAAAATTTAAATAATATAATAGGACAAGCTTTTCCAGGCTAAAATTAGATGATTTTGATTTTTTTTTTGAAATCAATTATTATATACCAAACAGATAAATATTACTTATTACAACAAAAAAAAGCCACGACAAATGTCATAACAAGTAAATAAATAAAAATTCTAAAAAAATAATGACATACATAAGTCTCTGTTTCCTTAACTACAATGAGTTGTTTGTTATAATTATACAACTTAAAATAAACATCAATGAAACCATAAATTTTCATAATGTGTAGTTTAATTTGAATTGCAAAAAAGATACATTAGATAGTTTGCACTTAAGAAATAACAAAACATTTGTAAGTTTTTCTCAGCTCTAAATTGACTACTCTCAAGATGAAGATATTATTCATTTGTTTTCTTCTTTTTAGTATGGTTTTGTTAAACCAGAACATACATGTTGATGGACGTATTTCATATGAACAATTACGTAAACCAAATATGCGAAGAGGGAAACTTCCTCCAACTAATGGATATCATCGAGGTTGCTCTCATATAACTAGGTGTCGAGGAAAAAAAGATAACTAGTTCTTATCAAAATAATGATATCTTTTATTGTATCTCAAAAATCATGTTTCAATGAATATTTTTCCACCATATTATGTTTGTTTATGCTTGAAACAAGTCTTCTTTATATTTAAGTTGAGACATAGATAAGTAAGTTTATTCGCGTATATTTTATAATTTTCCTTTATTTCTTCACTCTAATTTCTCAAGTTAAAAAATTTATTCTACGTATTTTTAAATGAATGAAATCCATTTGAATTTATATACATGTAGAGAGAGACAGATAGAGTACTTATCTTGATAATAAATGTAGAATATAAATATTCAATGAGTTAAATAAAATGAAAAGGAAATAACGATCATGAAATTAAAACAATAATTAATATATAATGATTGTCATTATCAAATTATTTAATTTTTGTTAAGACAGAGTTTAAAAGAATTATGAAAAATTAAAATCCTATAAATAGAATCAAATACTAATACGTTAGTGGCCTATGAATTAAGTATTCCTTAAAACAAAGACAATGTCCAAAAAACAGTAGTTGTATCTGCCATATGTTGTACTAATGCTAAAATAAGTTAATGCACTATGGATTAAGTATCCATTGTATATGACTTATGTTGTACTTTCATTATGTTGCATCAAACTCCAATGTTCGTATAGTATTGTGTACCGCAAATAAAATTATATGTAATATTAACGTATCCATATCTTATAAATATATTTGGTCATCTAAATATCGTAGACAAATTTAGTATGGTTGTTACTTTAATATTTTTTCAAATTTGTATTTTTAATTTCTTATTGTTTTCACGGGTCAAGACAATGCTTGAATGTTCTAATTATCTAGAGTGGAATCAACCAAATTAAACCCCGCCAATTAAAAGTTTGTATTTCTTATCTATTTAACAAGCCTCATTTAAAGCGGCTTATTAGGCATTTATTTATCATACATTTTCAATTATAAGGTCCTGTAAATGAGTAACTATATATCAATTTAGTCTTCCGCCGTAAGTTCTTTTTTATGCCAAGTATGCTATAGGTTTGTAGTTATTTGTAAGGACATCCAATTATCTTCTACACAAATGTAAATTATAGCATTTAATTAGGGTATGAACAAATAAATGTTTTTAAAGCAAGGTCAATAATTTAAACTTTTTTAATTTTTTTTCTGCGCCAAATTTGCTTTTAGATATTGTAGTGTAGACAAATTTGGGTTTCCGTCCTAATAAACAATCCTTAATATTCTCCTCGTAATATCAAAATCATAAGGTTTTAGTCCCTCATTACACATCACACAATAAAATTGGACAAGCCTCATAAGATTTGAGTTTTAAAATTACCCCATGGCCATTTACGTCTTTTTATATACTTTTTAAAAAATTTCTTTGTCTCAGACAAATCAAATGACAAATAACCTCTCCATACACGAGTAGTGGTCAGGTCACCAAATTTTGGCAACAACAATATTTTTGAGTGACATCGCCAAATAAAAGACTAATATGAAAAGAATTTGATATTAACATGATATTACAAAAGGATTTTTTTTAGGGACTACAAATATAAAGTCGTCCATATTACAGGGACGAAAAAACTCATTTCCTCTTTCTTTTTTTAGTTTGAGGAGCACCCAACCTATTGAAAAATTTAAATAATATAATAGGACAAGCTTTTCCAGGCTAAAATTAGATGATTTTGATTTTTTTTTTTGAAATCAATTATTATATACCAAACAGATAAATATTACTTATTACAACAAAAAAAAGCCACGACAAATGTCATAACAAGTAAATAAATAAAAATTCTAAAAAAATAATGACATACATAAGTCTCTGTTTCCTTAACTACAATGAGTTGTTTGTTATAATTATACAACTTAAAATAAACATCAATGAAACCATAAATTTTCATAATGTGTAGTTTAATTTGAATTGCAAAAAAGATACATTAGATAGTTTGCACTTAAGAAATAACAAAACATTTGTAAGTTTTTCTCAGCTCTAAATTGACTACTCTCAAGATGAAGATATTATTCATTTGTTTTCTTCATTTTAGTATGGTTTTGTTAAACCAGAACATACATGTTGATGGACGTATTTCATATGAACAATTACGTAAACCAAATATGCGAAGAGGGAAACTTCCTCCAACTAATGGATATCATCGAGGTTGCTCTCATATAACTAGGTGTCGAGGAAAAAAAGATAACTAGTTCTTATCAAAATAATGATATCTTTTATTGTATCTCAAAAATCATGTTTCAATGAATATTTTTCCACCATATTATGTTTGTTTATGCTTGAAACAAGTCTTCTTTATATTTAAGTTGAGACATAGATAAGTAAGTTTATTCGCGTATATTTTATAATTTTCCTTTATTTCTTCACTCTAATTTCTCAAGTTAAAAAATTTATTCTACGTATTTTTAAATGAATGAAATCCATTTGAATTTATATACATGTAGAGAGAGACAGATAGAGTACTTATCTTGATAATAAATGTAGAATATAAATATTCAATGAGTTAAATAAAATGAAAAGGAAATAACGATCATGAAATTAAAACAATATTTAATATATAATGATTGTCATTATCAAATTATTTAATTTTTGTTAAGACAGAGTTTAAAAGAATTATGAAAAATTAAAATCCTATAAATAGAATCAAATACTAATACGTTAGTGGCCTATGAATTAAGTATTCCTTAAAACAAAGACAATGTCCAAAAAACAGTAGTTGTATCTGCCATATGTTGTACTAATGCTAAAATAAGTTAATGCACTATGGATTAAGTATCCATTGTATATGACTTATGTTGTACTTTCATTATGTTGCATCAAACTCCAATGTTCGTATAGTATTGTGTACGGCAAATAAAATTATATGTAATATTAACGTATCCATATCTTATAAATATATTTGGTCATCTAAATATCGTAGACAAATTTAGTATGGTTGTTACTTTAATATTTTTTCAAATTTGTATTTTTAATTTCTTATTGTTTTCACGGGTCAAGACAATGCTTGAATGTTCTAATTATCTAGAGTGGAATCAACCAAATTAAACCCCGCCAATTAAAAGTTTGTATTTCTTATCTATTTAACAAGCCTCATTTAAAGCGGCTTATTAGGCATTTATTTATCATACATTTTCAATTATAAGGTCCTGTAAATGAGTAACTATATATCAATTTAGTCTTCCGCCGAAAGTTCTTTTTTATGCCAAGTATGCTATAGGTTTGTAGTTATTTGTAAGGACATCCAATTATCTTCTACACAAATGTAAATTATAGCATTTAATTAGGGTATGAACAAATAAATGTTTTTAAAGCAAGGTCAATAATTTAAACTTTTTTAATTTTTTTTCTGCGCCAAATTTGCTTTTAGATATTGTAGTGTAGACAAATTTGGGTTTCCGTCCTAATAAACAATCCTTAATATTCTCCTCGTAATATCAAAATCATAAGGTTTTAGTCCCTCATTACACATCACACAATAAAATTGGACAAGCCTCATAAGATTTGAGTTTTAAAATTACCCCATGGCCATTTACGTCTTTTTATATACTTTTTAAAAAATTTCTTTGTCTCAGACAAATCAAATGACAAATAACCTCTCCCTACACGAGTAGTGGTCAGGTCACCAAATTTTGGCAACAACAATATTTTTGAGTGACATCGCCAAATAAAAGACTAATATGAAAAGAATTTGATATTAACATGATATTACAAAAGGATTTTTTTTAGGGACTACAAATATAAAGTCGTCCATATTACAGGGACGAAAAAACTCATTTCCTCTTTCTTTTTTTAGTTTGAGGAGCACCCAACCTATTGAAAAATTTAAATAATATAATAGGACAAGCTTTTCCAGGCTAAAATTAGATGATTTTGATTTTTTTTTTGAAATCAATTATTATATACCAAAAAGATAAATATTACTTATTACAACAAAAAAAAGCCACGACAAATGTCATAACAAGTAAATAAATAAAAATTCTAAAAAAATAATGACATACATAAGTCTCTGTTTCCTTAACTACAATGAGTTGTTTGTTATAATTATACAACTTAAAATAAACATCAATGAAACCATAAATTTTCATAATGTGTAGTTTAATTTGAATTGCAAAAAAGATACATTAGATAGTTTGCACTTAAGAAATAACAAAACATTTGTAAGTTTTTCTCAGCTCTAAATTGACTACTCTCAAGATGAAGATATTATTCATTTGTTTTCTTCTTTTTAGTATGGTTTTGTTAAACCAGAACATACATGTTGATGGACGTATTTCATATGAACAATTACGTAAACCAAATATGCGAAGAGGGAAACTTCCTCCAACTAATGGATATCATCGAGGTTGCTCTCATATAACTAGGTGTCGAGGAAAAAAAGATAACTAGTTCTTATCAAAATAATGATATCTTTTATTGTATCTCAAAAATCATGTTTCAATGAATATTTTTCCACCATATTATGTTTGTTTATGCTTGAAACAAGTCTTCTTTATATTTAAGTTGAGACATAGATAAGTAAGTTTATTCGCGTATATTTTATAATTTTCCTTTATTTCTTCACTCTAATTTCTCAAGTTAAAAAATTTATTCTACGTATTTTTAAATGAATGAAATCCATTTGAATTTATATACATGTAGAGAGAGACAGATAGAGTACTTATCTTGATAATAAATGTAGAATATAAATATTCAATGAGTTAAATAAAATGAAAAGGAAATAACGATCATGAAATTAAAACAATAATTAATATATAATGATTGTCATTATCAAATTATTTAATTTTTGTTAAGACAAAGTTTAAAAGAATTATGAAAAATTAAAATCCTATAAATAGAATCAAATACTAATACGTTAGTGGCCTATGAATTAAGTATTCCTTAAAACAAAGACAATGTCCAAAAAACAGTAGTTGTATCTGCCATATGTTGTACTAATGCTAAAATAAGTTAATGCACTATGGATTAAGTATCCATTGTATATGACTTATGTTGTACTTTCATTATGTTGCATCAAACTCCAATGTTCGTATAGTATTGTGTACCGCAAATAAAATTATATGTAATATTAACGTATCCATATCTTATAAATATATTTGGTCATCTAAATATCGTAGACAAATTTAGTATGGTTGTTACTTTAATATTTTTTCAAATTTGTATTTTTAATTTCTTATTGTTTTCACGGGTCAAGACAATGCTTGAATGTTCTAATTATCTAGAGTGGAATCAACCAAATTAAACCCCGCCAATTAAAAGTTTGTATTTCTTAACTATTTAACAAGCCTCATTTAAAGCGGCTTATTAGGCATTTATTTATCATACATTTTCAATTATAAGGTCCTGTAAATGAGTAACTATATATCAATTTAATCTTCCGCCGAAAGTTCTTTTTTATGCCAAGTATGCTATAGGTTTGTAGTTATTTGTAAGGACATCCAATTATCTTCTACACAAATGTAAATTATAGCATTTAATTAGGGTATGAACAAATAAATGTTTTTAAAGCAAGGTCAATAATTTAAACTTTTTTAATTTTTTTTCTGCACCAAATTTGCTTTTAGATATTGTAGTGTAGACAAATTTGGCTAAAAAACAATCCTTAATATTCTCCTTGTAATATCAAATTCATAAGGTTTTAGTCCCTCATTACACATCACACAATAAAATTGGACAAGCCTCATAAGATTTGAGTTTTAAAATTACCCCATGGCCATTTACGTCTTTTTATATACTTTTTAAATATTTTCTTTGTCTCAGACAAATCAAATGACAAATAACCTCTCCCTACACGAGTAGTGGTCAGGTCACCAAATTTTGGCAACAACAATATTTTTGAGTGACATCGCCAAATAAAAGACTAATATGAAAAGAATTTGATATTAATATGATATTACAAAAGGATTTTTTTTAGGGACTGTAATACCCTAATTTCGGCGCTTTGAAAATAAATATGCTATTTAAAAATTATTTCTTATTTTCCATAAGAAATACAAAAATAGGTTTTTTTGATAATTTTGTTTTACAATTTATCCTTTTCTTTTATTTCTTTAAAATATAGCAATTTACCTTTTTATACAAAAAATAGCAAAAATATTTGAAAATTGTTTTCATCTCTTTATTTAAGTATATATTTTATTTTTATATTTTTCTATATTTTTATTTACATTTTTATTCATTTTTACTTAATATTTTTGCATTTTTATCCCTTTAGAGTTTCCCTTGACCAATCATGTGATGCCACCTCATTCCCCTTCACATTTTTATTCTTTTTTCACTTTAAAATAAATCAGAATTTTCTTTTATCCCTTTTTACAGTTTTTACCCTTTATTTTGTGATTATCACAATTTAACCCCAACCCTAAAAATCTTGTTATAAATAGTGGAGGGTTTCTTACAACCCTAGTTTTTGGATTGTAGAAACCCTCTCATTTTCTTTTTTCTGCTGCGCGGCAGCATCTTCTTTCTCTCACTCTCTCCTCTCATTTCCTTCACAAACCCTAATTCACAAAACTTCAAAATTCATCAAAACTCATCATCAAAACATAAGAACATGATGAAATAGGTTGATACAAACAAGTTCCCGCTGCCATTCCTCTCCCTAACGCGTTCGAATCTGTAGAAACGGCACCCAAATCCTCGGATCCGAAACTCACAAAACCAAGAACAAAGGTGGGGTTTCGTGAGGATTCAACTTCTTTCATCCTTGATTCGTTTTCTGTTTAATGTTTGAATGCATATATACGATTTGCTTGTCCATGATTTTGTGATAAACTAATTAAAACTCAACTTGTTTTTTCGGATCTGAGACTTAACCGTTCGATTTCGCAACTTTGAGCTTTTCATTCGTAAAACTAATGTCAGATTCGCATTCTAAACTTAAAAACGAGTTGAACTGATGATTGAAATGCTTGGGTTTGTTCTGATTTTGAGTTGAAACATTTTTAGATCCGAAACTTTCTCTCTTGATTTCGTGCGTTTAAGTCTGATTTCGAAAAAACTGATACTGGATTCGTAATCTACGCGCAAAACCCTTTCGATTTGAGTATTCAGGCGTTAATTTTGGTTCTGTCATGATGTTGTTGATGTTTGGACCGAGTTCGTGTGACTCAGCAATGGAAGTTACTGAGTCACCGAGTCACACGACTCGGTCAGCTGAAGAAGAAGATATTAATGGGACACGTGTCAGCCAGCGATTGGCTGACACGGTTTTTTTTGTTTTTTTGGGTTCTGGTTGATGACCGGATTCGGGTCGGGTCACACTGTCCGACCCGGTCCGATTTAGTATTTGTTTGGGTATGGGCTCCTTTTATGGCCCATTTATTTTGTTTTTTTGGTGATTTCTGATTTGTTTGGAATTACTGCCTGTACCCCCCTTTTTACTGCATGAACCTCCCTGCTGTTTTTTTTTTAAAATTGGGCCTTAGGCCCATCTGCTTGATTTTGATTGCTTTGTGATTATTGCTATTATACACCCTGTTCTACTTTTGCACCCCCTGTGTATATTAATTAATTATGACGTTAATGAATAAAAAAAAATGCTACTTGCTTTTATATTTGAAAACTCATATCCGAAATAAAAATAAATCGGACTCTGACGTACGTCTCGTGTCCTCGAATTATTTTTATTTCGAATATTTTAAACAATTTAATTAACGTAGAGATAAAAAGGGCTTGACTTACGACTTTGTTTAAATCATTTTTCTTCCCCATTACTTCGCTTGATCACTTATAACGTCATAACTAAATAATATCTCAATTGTTCCTTATATTTAATTTTGAGTGAAATAAAGATAAATTGGGCCCTGTCTTACGACTCGCGCTTTGAATTTATTTTTAATTCGTTCAAAATGCAATCTGATGTTTGAAACGTGAGATAAGCGAGAGCCTGACGTACGACTCGTCTTGAGCTTATCTTACGCTTGCTTGCTAAAATGTCCGTTAATTTGCTTCTCTGTTTGTCAGTTTCAATTTATGCCTGATTATCTGATTACTCATTTATTTATGTATCCGCATATTTATTTCGAGTATTATTTAATTTATGCATTATTATACTGTCATTACCATACATCATGCATTTGCATCTCTCAGCTTCTACCCTTTTCTTTTCTTTTCTGATCTGAAAATCTGTTGTGAACTTATCTTTGAATATGGAATGTGAATAAATCAGTCTCTGTCGTACGACTCTGGCTTCGAATTATTCGCATGCCATTTAAAACGGAACTCTCTTTAATTAAATGAAATGGGAAGGAGCCTGACTTACGACTCGCTTTCGGCTCGTTTCACTTTAATTAAGAATGTTCATTTAATAAACTGAATGAAAAGAGGGAGCCTGTCGTACGACTCGTTTCTGCTCGGATGATCCGGTCCCTGACTTACGACTCGTGATTTAGGATTATTCTCATTCTCAAAACAACTTTCTAAAATTCATAAAAGACACTCAACCCACTCAACTGTTTTTCCTACCCTTGTGCAGTCAACTCTTTTTCAACTTTTAAACTCTTTTATCTGTTTTCCTAAACGGATGGCGCTTTATCCATTCCCCTGCTACAGATAAACGCTTAAGCCTTCGAAGTGAGCACACAAGCATACTGTTGTATCAGTGGAATGCGACCTAAGCATCGTTCACTAAAAACAACCAACAAACAAAAATCTTTCTTTTCAGGAAGAACTACGTGAGCTTTGAATTCCTCATTGTACTTGGGGGATACGTAGGAGCGAGAGCCTCTCTCGTCAAGCCAAATAATAAAAACTCTTTTTTTTTCCTTTCTGTTCAATATGCGGTAGTTTAATTCTTTTCATGCGGCTAGTTCTTTCTTGCAAACCAAAATTCCTCAAATGGTTCCCGTTGAGTACAACGGATATGAGGGGGTGTTAACGTCTTCCCTTCATGTAACCAACTCCCGAACCCGATCTTTAAGGTTTTATCATTATTTTCCTTTCCCCTCATGGGATAAATAAAATATGGTGGCGGCTTCATTGTTTACATTTGTGCATTGCATTTCATCATTGCATATCTGTATATTTTTTGCGCCGGGTACTACAGCTGGCGACTTCACTGGGGAAACTTGTTAGTGAGTTAAGCCTAATTTGGGGCTTTTGGTTTGCTTATTCCAGGTTAGTCGTATTTGTCCTATCTTTTATTTTACCGCCAAATATTGAACTGTCTGGATTTGCTGGCTTTGTCTTCTCTTCTACTCCTTTTTTTCTTTTTGCCTTTATGGCTGGGTTCTTGGTTACAGTGTGATTATGCTCCGTACCCGAGCTAGAGTGATACTCAGGATTAGTTGAGGGATTGTCATGTTGGGCTCCCTGACGAACGTCTCTGGGCTTGGATGTGATGGTCTCGACCAGAATAGATTCACTTGGAATAATTGGACTCCTTGGCTTACGCCTTGCGGGCTTCATGTTTCCTTGTTGGGTCCGAAACTCTGGTGGCCTTTATTAGGTGTCCGAAACTTTGTCTAGGGACCACCGTTTAGAACATGTGTCGAGGGTATAATGTCGACTCATCCAGTTGGTGTTATGATCTCGCCCAGATGAGGTTGCTTTTGGGAAAAGTAATCAAGATTTTGGGTAACCTTATCAACCTAGAACAACATGTGAGAGGGTGGGTTACAGGTAACTTTGAACTTTTGGCTTCAGAGATTTCATTTTGAAAAGAACCCCGTTGTTGAGAATGTGAAAGAACATGTTACTTCGAGACCCAGTTCGTCGGGTGATGTTATAATGTGACGGATTTGACTTTGTATCATACATCATTACATCATTCGCATGTTCATGCATACATGGTAGCATACGCATAAAAAAAAAATGTATAATGACAGTCATACTTTATTTTGTTTTAGGGAACTGAAAAGTAAGGTTGTAAGCATGAAGGATTCAGCACTGACGCGAAGGAGGACTTTCACCTATAGTTTCTGAGTTCCAAGAATGGATGATCTGTTGGATTGGGAAAGAGATTTGACAAAAATGAGGAGGGATAATTTCCGTCTTCATTATGGGAGGATTTTGAATCTGCTTGATGTAAGAATGGATCTAGTACAATTATCTGTGTTTGTTCAGTTCTATGATCCGCAGTTGCGTTGTTTTACTTTCCAAGATTTCCAGCTTCTCCCGACTATAGAGGAATTCGAGGTCTTTTTGGGAATTGAAGCAAAACCAAGTGCTCAACTCATAAGGGAGACCCCTGATCTACAAGACATTGCAAGAGCTTTGCATTTAGATACTGTACTTGTTCAAGTGAAGAAAGGTGATGTATGGGGTTTTCCTAAACATGTTTTGGAAACTAAAGCTCAACAATCTTATGATAAGGGCAACTGGAAAGCTGACAATGCTATTCATGCTTTACTGGTGTATGGTTTGATCATGTTTCCGAGCCAAGAGAATTTTGTTGATATGGCAGCTGTAAAGGTCTTCTTGAGTGGGAATCCTATCCCGGCACTTCTAGCTGATTTTCTGTACTCAATGCATGATAGGCGTGGGACGGGAAAAGGAGGTCAAATTGTTTGTTGTACTCCTTTGATTCAAGCATGGTTGGATTTGCATATGCCTAATCGTGGTCCTTTTGTGGATAACAAAGATAAGAAATGGTCTGAGAAATTCAGTGTTTTGACTGAAAAGGATATCCGCTGGTATACCCGTGACCTAGAGTTTCCAAGAGTTCTCCTTAAATGTGGAAGCTTCAAGAATGTGCCTCTCATCGGGACCAAAGGATGCATTAATTACAACCCTGCTTTGGCTCTCCGACAGTTGGGTTATGCTTTGAAGACCGTGCCTAAAGGCCCTGAAATAGAAGAGTATATCCTAAAGAATGAATCTGATGACCTGGAACTGTGGAATAGGATCAAGCAGGCTTGGGGACAGCTTATCACAAAAACCATGGGAAGAAATGACTGTATTACTTCGCCAGATTTTACTCTTTGGATAAAAAGAAGAGTTCAAGAGATTTTGATGCCTTACTCCGTTGTTGCTCCTCTTGAGATTCCTGAGCCAGTACCTGATGTGGTTATTCCTATGGAAGATGTTGAAGTTGTCAAAGCAGCAAATGAAAGTCTGCTAAAGGAGAATGCTTGTTTGTCCGCTGAATGCAACAAGTACAAGGAAGGAAGTAGCAAATACCAAAGGCAGTGCGAGAAATATCAAGAAGAAATAGATAAACAAACAGCTTGGTTTAAGGATCACCAAGAAAGGTCAGATAAAGTTGCTAAAAAGAAAGAAAAGAGGATGAGAGAAATACTTGAAGAAGAGTTCCAGATAAAGAAAGCTGAAGTCGAAAAAGTTAATGAAGAGTTGAGAGAGTCCGGCCAAAAAGCCTTGAGTTCCCAAAACGATGTGAAAAGAAAATATCAAGTTCAGTTAGATAATGCTATGAGGGCATTAAAGAAAGAAAAGGTTGAAAGAAGAGGATTGGAAGAGGCTTTCCAAGCAGACAAGATAGAATATGAGGAGGCTTTACTGATCGAGAGGACTAAAAGGGAAAAGCTCGAGAAATCTCTTGAAGAGCAAGGAAATGTGATTGTTCAAATGGAAAGAAGCCTCGAGATACTTCAAAGATCCATAGATCAACAAGGCGAGCGATATAATTTTGATGTGGGAGAGTTGCGTGATCAGCTAGAAGCATTGCGCGAGTCAAGTAAAAAGTATTTCCTCTTGAATTGTCATCGTGCAAGGGTAGCTCAGAACAGTTTGGTTAGGTTGGTAACCCTCTTTAATGATTTCATGGAAAAGTTACCTAATGAATTGGATGATGCTGAAGTTGGTCTTTGTGTGGGGACGGCCGATAAAAGAGTAATCAAGTTCGTCAAGAAGTTCAGAAGGCTATTGGATAGTTACAAGCTAGAACTCGAACAAGCTCAGAAGATCGTCATTTGACTTCTTGTATCTTCGTGATGGTGATGTAATAATATGCAAGGCTTGCAGCAATTTATTTGCACTCGCAATACTTGTAATTTTTATTTTATCTTTATATTATTAAGGCTTGTAATGTTTATCCTTTATTCAAAGAATGTAATGACTCTTGTAATGATTATCTTCTATTATCAATGATTAAAGTGACTGTTTGATATCCTGATGATTGTACCGACTTCTAAGTTATTCATGCAAGTTCTTTTGAGTTATACGGTGTTTCTAAAAGTGCTAATTCGCGTTTGGCTTATGTTCCGAAGTGCTTATGACCATTACATATCAAAAGTCCCCTAAAATAAAAAATAAAATATATAAAATATTTTATACATAAAAATGCATACATTTATACACATATATATTTGCATACATTCATTTAATGATCATAAATCTCATTTTCATTCATCCATCCCAACAGCTACCTTCCCGGCACCGTTATTTTACAAGAAGAGTTGCTCATCACATTATGGACAATTGGCAAGACAAACACGATGTGTAACACCCTGATTTCTCCACTATTATTTTAGCTGATTTTATTAATATTGTAAAATAGCAACACAAGGGTGTCACGTTCTTTACCAAGTTAAATCTAATTAATAGAGTAATTTTAAACGTGTAGCGGAATTAAATTCAAATAAATAAAAATAATAATAAAAATAAAGCTATTTCTCCAACAAAGTCTGAATTTACAATTAAGTATCAAAAGGTAACAATTTCCTAACATCCATAAATAATTCAACAAAGTTTCAAAAGATCTTTAAATGACAATTTCTAAAGCAATAAATGAAGTTCCCCAAGTCAGGTATCCAAAGCGACTCCAAAAGACTCAAAACATAAATGTAAAGCAACTCCTAAAGCCATCTCGAACATCAAAACTAAGCCTGAAAACTACGGTTGCACACCGTAGGGCCAAGCCAGAGGGAAATGTAAAGGTGAGCACAAAACATCAAATGATAACCGAAGTACAATAGCAAGAAGAGATAGCAAAACAAATATCAAAGAAAAGATCACTATAACGGGTGACCGCGCGTGCACTCACAATCAAACAATATTAAACCACAACTATTAGTCAGATATAACTCACATAATATATATATGTATTATAGACTCCCCTATGGTACCAAGGGCTACTTCATTGCTACATCATTGCTACATCATTTATATATAATAGCTACATCATTTATATATACTTGCTACATTATTGCTACATCATTTATACATAATAGCTACATCATTTATATATAATAGCTACATCATTTCAACATCATTCATGATAGTATAGTTTATACAACACCAATAGTCATCAACCTCTTTTCAACATCATTTCATCTCAATTCGACATCATTAACTCAACTTCATTAAAACACGTGATTTTACATACTTAATCGACATCATTGTTCAAACAATACAACAATTCAGACCACAACAATGATTATCAACGAACAACACCTTAAGCAACACCAATGGACATTTAAAATCAATAGCTTAAACAATAAAAAACGACTCTCATCGACATCAATAACGACGACTTAAAACAACTCCAATACATAACAATTATTAACAATTTTGATTACAACGACAAAATACACTTTCACAACTCAATTGGTCACTCACACCTCTCGAAACATAAGCCTATTATTCATACTTAAGAGTACTTTAACTTGATTTAGTTCATCTCCAAAACATGAATCTTTAAATAACTTTAATTCATAAAAATAAATTCATGTTCTTAGTACGACACAAAACCAGGGAGAGTGAGGTACATCAAAGGGTTACCAAATATTCAAAATCACCTGTATAAATTTTTGGGAAAGTTCCATGAACTTAAAATATTTTTAATTGCCCTTTAACCTTAAATAATTAACTAAAAATAGTTACTGGTGTCCAAAAATTACAAAACATGTACCAAAATTTCTAGAAAATTAAATATTATATTTCTATAAAAAAAAATTGACACCAACCGGATCTTCCTTGATGCTACACGCGCCCACACGCGCCCCTAGTGAGACTGGGCGTCGTCAGGGAGTACTGTTCATCCCCCTCACCCGTTTTCCTGCAACTTGGGTCGTCCGACCCGGTTTTCTGACCCGGTTTGTTCTCTCTCGTTTCGCAACGTGAGCTGACGAACTTTATACCGTTTTAATCGTCGTTGGATTTTAGGAAGATGCCCGGTATTAGTTTTTGAAATCGGCGATCGAATCGCACGTTCCAAAATTTGGAACTTTTACCAAACTTCTAACGCTAGTGTGTTGTGGTTTCTAACTTCCAACAATCCTAAATTAATTCCATGGATTTTACAATGTTGCAGCACTTGTGATATTTTAGAATACATAAAATCCTTTAAAATTCATTCTTTTGAATTGATGATTTTCAAATCCTAAAATAAACCTATTTCAAAACCGTGAACACTATAGCCTTCATAATTCACAAGTTCATCAGTTTAAATCAACCAACAAAGCACAATTTAAATCACGATAACAGAAGCATAAATCAAATGAAAGAATAGTTCGAAGCAACACAAATCACCAAATAACAAAGCACAATGATTAATGGAAGAACAGGATAAAGTAAAGCTATTTTCTCGTATTGAAATTTCAGAAAAATCATAAAGATGGTGCAAAGCTCCCTTACTTGATTTTTTTGCAGTGAATTCTTTTAATTTGAGTTGTTCCTCTTTCTCCCGTTGTTCTCCCGTTTTCTCCCTTCTCCTAGTCTACTGATTTTCTTTTCTTATTAGGGTAAAGAGTGACTAATCCTAATTTTTTCTAACTTTTTGCCTATTTATAGAAAATTTAAGGGATTATTATTTTCAAGAGAAAATCTATTTTTCTTTTAATTATGTTTCTCTACAAAATTTCTATTTATTTATTTTACCTCCCTCTTATTACTATTGAAACAACTAAACTAAATTTCTCTACTCTTTTACTAATTCACCTCCACATGTGATGTTTACTAAATATGTACCCCCTTCACCTTTCCTCTTTGAAAAATCATAATTCTCTATTTTTTTTCTTCTCTTTTAACTTACTAAAATTTTCTAGTTTTCTAATTATTAATTTCTAAACATCGTAAAGCAAATAAGTAGCACACTCATACATCAAATTATTAACTTATCAAGACAAACTAACTAGATAAATTAGGAATTAACTAAATGCTAATAAAATAAATACTTTTCAATTTCGGGGTGTTACACGATGCGCTCCAGGCTGAGGTTACCCAGATGGGTGGACAAGTGACCCAATTGGGTGGAAAGCTAGATCGGGTCTTGGAGATGTTGGCTAATATGAATATGCAACCAAGGGTGGTTGAGGTCCCTGCACCTGCAGTTGTGGTTACTCAAGGAAATGCCTCTGCTGGTTATGATTGGCCTACTTTTGGTCTACCTAAGGGTTATGTCCCGCAAGAATATGTGGCGGCGACATCTGCTCCACTGGTTGAAACTCCTGCTAGGGTCAGCTCGGTACAACAGGTGATTGACCTAAATCAAGACGCATTTGAGGATCCTAGGGATGCTTATCAAGGTCCTGACCATCATGGGCCTAGATTTGCATACCAAGGAATGGTACCCCAGGTTAATGAGCAAAAGGTTGATCCTGCTCCTCAGTTGGAACAGAAATATCAGGCTCTAGAGGAGAGGTTGAATTTGGTAGAAACGGGTAATGATCCGTTGGATTTCTCAAAGATGTACTTGGTTTCCGATTTTGTGCTTCCACCAAAGTTCAAAATGCCGGATTTCGAGAAGTATAAGGGTTTGAGTTGCCCGAAGAATCATCTAGTCATGTATATCAGAAAGATGGCCTCTTATGCTCATGATGACAAATTGATGATCCACTGTTTCCAAGACAGTCTAGCTGATGTGCCTCTCAACTGGTACATGCAACTCGAAAAATGCAGCATCCTTTCGTGGAGGGATCTGGCCAATGCTTTTATAAAACATTACCAATATAATATGGATATGGCTCCGAACCGCACTCATCTCCAAGATACTACTATGAAGGATGGTGAATCTTTCAAGGTCTATGCTCAAAGGTGGAGAGCCTTAGCTTCCCAAGTACGTCCTCCGCTCTTGGAGACGGAACTTGTGGACTTGTTTACCAATACTCTGCAAGGAACCTACTTTGAAAGGTTGGTAAGTACTTCCTCCTCTGACTTTGCCGATCTGGTTCGAGTTGGCGAAAGGATCGAAATGGGGATCAAGAATGGGAAGATTCCATCTGCTGCTGGTTCACAAAGTAACAATGCAAGGAAGCCTAGTGGTAGCTTTAACAGAAAAAAAGAAGGTGAAGCTAACGCCATATCTTCAAGGGGCAGTCGAGCACAGTCTACAACACCTGTTCAGTTCCCCTACTTTCCCATCCCATACTTAGCTGCCGCTCAGCACCAACAGTTTCCCAATTATCAGTATCAGAATCCAATGAATCCAGTGCCTCAACACCAGCAACAGGCACCACCGAAACAGAATCCTCCACCAGTTCGTAGGGTTTTCGATCCAATCCCTATGTCATATAGTCAGCTGCTTCCTTATCTGGTGCATAGTGGTAAAGTGACGCCCAAACCTTTGAGGGCTATGGTCCCACCATTCCCTTCTTGGTATGATGTTAATGCAAAATGTGACTATCATGCTGATACTGTGGGTCACAATACTGACAATTGTAGAGCTTTTAAGCACAAAGTACAAGACCTGATTGATGACAATGATTTGTCTTTTAAAGAAAGTGGGCCCAATGTGACTAACGATCCATTGCCTAAGCACCCAACAGGCAATGTGAGTTGTGTTGAGAGTGGCGGAAATCTGATAAGGGATGTTTCGTTGATAAGAACTCCTTTGTCCTCTGTCCGAGAAATGTTGTTGAATTATGAGGAATTTGTGAACCTGCATCCTGATTGTAAAGAATGTCAGAATGATCCGAATCATTGTTCGGAGTTAAAGGAATGTTTGCAACAGTTGATGGATCAAGGCCTAGTACAGGTTGGTTATTCAAAGAAGGAAGATTTGGTCGCCACTGTTGACCAGCAGGGGCATGAGAAGAGTATGGGAAGGATTGAGATCTTGTATAGAAAATTGGAGATAGAGGTTCCTTGTCGCAAAAAAGAGCCTCTTATCATCCAAATACCTGCACCGTTCCCTTATGAAAGCACTAAGGCTGTTCCGTGGAATTATAGTACATCTGCTTATGTACAAGGGAAGCCCGTAGTGATTCCTGAACAGGGAGTGACTAGTATTGATGGGCCCGGTAAGATAACAAGAACTGGTAGGATATACTCTCCAGAAATATCTGCAAAGAATGGTTCTGCATCTTCTCCATCACTAGCTAAGAGTTCACCGGCTGTTGACACTAGTGCTGAGTCGTCTAAAGAGAAAGATAAGCAAGAGGAGTTTGATGAATTTCTCCGAATCATCCGAAAAAGTGATTACAAGGTTGTGGATCAGTTGAACCAGACACCTTCCAAGATCTCCATTTTGTCCTTATTGATGAATTCTGAGGCCCATAGATCAGCTTTGTTGAAGCTCCTGAATATGGCCCATGTGAATCAAGACATCACAGTCGATCAGTTTGATGGGGTGGTCAACAATATCACAGCTAGTAGATGTTTGGGTTTTGTTGAATCTGAGCTACCTTCTGAGGGGTATACACATAATAGAGCTTTACACATTTCAATGAGGTGTCAAGACAACAATATTGCTCGAGTTTTGGTTGATACTGGCTCTTCATTGAGTGTTCTGCCCAAGTCCACCTTGATGAAATTATCTCTGCTCGGACCAACACTAAGGCCAAGCAATTTGATTGTCAAAGCCTTCGATGGGTCTCAAAGGGAGGTGATTGGAGAAATAGAGCTGCCAATATTTATTGGTCCACAACTGTTCAATATAACTTTCTAAGTCATGGATATCAATCCATCTTACAGTTGTTTGTTGGGGCGGCTATGGATTCATGCTGCTGGTGCTGTAACTTCTACCCTCCATCAAAAGCTCAAGTTTGTGTCTAATAACAAATTGATAACTGTGTCTGGTGAAGAGGATACTTTGGTGAGCCATTTGACTTCGTTCAGGTATGTTGAAAATGATGAAGGTGCTGTTGAAATTCCTTTCCAAGCTTTGGAAGTTGCAAGTGTCACCCTTGCAAAACCTGAAAGTGACGGTTGGAAAGAAAAGAAACCCGTTACTTCTTTAAAAATCTTGAAGGTAGCCTTAGAAGAAGGACTTCCTACTGGTTTGGGGCAGATGTTGGTTTTGTCTGAGAAGAAGGATCGCTTCGGTTTGGGTTATCAGTCATCCAAAGGGATAGCAACTCAGAAAAAGGTACAAGACAAGATTCCAAGGATTGAAGATACTTTCTGTAGTGCTGGTTACCGTGTTGATGGTCATATTGCTATGGTTGATGACAATGAGGCTGTTGGAAAGAACCAGGATTGGGTGCGCCAGTGTTCTCCAGAGACTGTGCTCACTAATTGGACAGCTGTTGGAATCCCTGAAGTTGTTTTTATTTTAAAGTAATTTGTTTTCCTTTCAAAACACCTTTGTTCAGCCCAGAACAAATGGTCGTGCTTGTAGGGCCACTTTGTTTTAATGTTTAATTTGCAATTAATGAAAAAAGTACTTCTTGTGCAATTTCTGTCTTATTTATTCTTCTTTTTACAGTTTTAAAAAGATAAATTATAAAAATGGCAATAATCTCTTGCATTTCATAAAAACACTTTTGCATTCAAATCTAAATCAATAAAATTAAATCATGCAGAAATGAATCCATGAATCATAACAATGCTGTAAATCTTCATGACCTCGATCTCCCAATTAATCAAGCTGAAGAGGATGGAGAGGAAAACTATGAATTACCAGAAGAGTTAGCTCGAATGTTGGATCAAGAGAAAAGAATGATTCAACCTCATCAGGAACCAGTGGATGTGATCAATCTGGGAACTGAAGAGGATAAAAAAGAGGTCAAAATAGGTGCCTCCCTACAGCCAGATGTGAAAGAAAGTCTGATCAAGCTTCTTCGAGAGTATGTGGATGTGTTTGCATGGTCGTACCAGGATATGCCCGGTTTGGATACCAACATAGTTGAACACAAGCTTCCGCTCAAGCCTGAATGTCCTCCGGTAAAGCAAAAGTTGAGAAGAACTAGACCTGACATGGCTCTCAAGATCAGGGAAGAAGTCAGAAAACAGTTTGACGCGGGTTTCCTTGCGGTGGCCAAGTACCCTGAATGGATTGCTAACATAGTACCAGTCCCGAAGAAGGATGGTAAAGTGCGCATGTGTGTGGACTATCGGGATCTGAATAGAGCGAGCCCGAAAGATGATTTCCCATTACCTCACATTGATGTATTGGTGGATAACACAGCTCGTTTCCCGATCTTTTCCTTCATGGATGGTTTCTCCGGCTATAATCAGATCAAAATGTCGCCTGAAGATATGGAGAAAACCACATTTATCACCCCGTGGGGAACTTTCTGTTACAAAGTGATGCCTTTTGGTTTGAAGAATGCTGGGGCAACATATCAACGTGCCATGGTTACTCTCTTCCATGACATGATCCACAAAGAGATAGAAGTGTATGTGGACGATATGATTGCTAAATCTCAAACAGAAGAAGAACACTTGGTACATCTTTTGAAATTGTTCAAACGGTTGAGAAAATATCAGTTGCGGTTAAATCCCAACAAGTGTACATTTGGTGTCAGATCCGGCAAATTGCTAGGCTTCATTGTCAGTAAAAAGGGAATTGAGGTTGATCCCGACAAAGTCAAAGCAATTCAGAATATGCCAGCACCAGTGACTGAGAAAGAAGTTAGAGGTTTCCTAGGACGATTGAACTATATCTCCAGGTTTATCTCTCATCTTACTGCAACTTGTGAACCAATTTTCAAGTTATTGAGAAAAGATCAGGCTGTTGAATGGAATGAAGACTGCCAAAGGGCATTTGAAAATATTAAACAATACTTACAAGAGCCACCAGTCTTGATACCACCTGTTCCTGGAAGGCCGTTGATTTTATACCTACATGTGTTAGAGGAATCCATGGGGTGTGTACTTGGGCAACATGATGAAACTGGTAGGAAAGAGCATGCAATTTATTACTTGAGCAAGAAATTCACTAGTTGTGAAATCAATTACTCACTAGTTGAAAAGACTTGCTGTGCTTTGACTTGGGCTGCTCGCCGTTTGAGACAGTATATGGTGTGTCACACAACTATGTTAATCACCAAGATGGATCCTATCAAATACATTTTTGAGAAGCCCGCTTTAACTGGAAGAATTGCCCGTTGGCAGATGTTGTTGTCTGAGTATGATATTCAGTATGTTACACAAAAAGCTATCAAAGGAAGTGTGCTAGCAGAGCATCTAGCTCACCAGCCTTTAGATGATTATCAGCCTGTGCGCTTTGACTTTCCTGATGAAGATATCATGGCTTTGAGTGAAAAACCTCCCATTGGTGATGATGAAGGGCCCGAACCGGGATCTTTGTGGAAGCTTGTGTTCGACGGTGCGTCCAATGCTATGGGGCATGGTATAGGTGCTGTTATAATCTCTCCTCGTAATACTCACACGCCATTCACAGCCAGGTTGTTGTTTGACTGTACCAACAATATTGCTGAATATGAAGCTTGTATTATGGGTTTAGAAGGGGCAATTTATTTGAGAATCAAGAATTTAGAAGTGTATGGAGACTCCGCTCTGGTTATCTACCAAATCCGAGGTGATTGGGAAACTCGTCATCCTAATTTAATTCCATATCGGGATCATATTATGGAAATGACGAAGTACTTTGATGTTATCACTTTCCATCATATTCCCAGAGAAGAGAATCAGTTAGCTGATGCTTTAGCTACTTTGTCAAGCATGTACAAAGTAAGTTATCCAAATCATGTGCCTCGTGTAGCAATTGAGCGCAGAGAAAAACCCGCTTACTGTTCAGCAGTTGAAGAAGAGAAGGATGGAAGACCTTGGTATTATGATATCAAGAACTTGATCAAAAACAAAGAATATCCTGCTGGTGCTTCCGAACAAGATAAGAAGACTTTGAGAATGCTAGCAGCTGGTTTCTTCCTAGATGGGGAAGTGCTGTACAAAAGAAACTATGATAAGGTCCTTCTCCGTTGTGTAAAGAAGAGAGAAGCGGACATGCTTATTGAAGAGATCCATGAAGGAGCTTTTGGTACCCATGCAAACGGGCACTCTATGGCAAAGAAAATTCTCCGTGCAGGCTATTACTGGTTGACCATGGAAGCAGATTGCATCAGCTATGCTAGAAAATGTCACAAGTGCCAAATTTATGCGAACAGGATTCATGTTCCACCTACTCCTCTGCATGTTATGACAGCACCTTGGCCTTTTGCTATGTGGGGCCTAGATATGATTGGTATGATTGAACCAAAGGCGGCAAATGGTCATCGCTTCATCTTGGTTGCTATTGATTACTTCACCAAATGGGTCGAAGCAGCATCCTATGCCAATGTCACCAGAAAGGTGGTTTCTAAGTTCATTAGAAGGAGTTCCTAACAAGATTATCACTGATAATGCTAGCAATTTGAATAATCAGACAATGAGAGAGTTGTGTGCTGAGTTCAAGATTGAACATCACAATTCATCACCATACCGACCCAAGATGAATGGCGCCGTCGAAGCAGCTAATAAGAACATCAAGAAGATCATTCAGAAAATGGTGAAGACTTACAGGGACTGGCATGACATGCTTCCCTATGCTCTCCACGGATACAGAACCACAGTACACACTTCAACAGGGGCAACTCCTTTCTCTCTGGTCTATGGTATGGAAGCGGTACTACCATTAGAAGTTGAGATTCCTTCGTTAAGAGTCTTGAGAGATGTCAAACTCGACGAAGCGGAATGGGTTCAGAATCGGCTTGATCAGCTCAACCTCATCGAAGAAAAGAGAATGACAGCTTTGTGTCACGGTCAGTTGTACCAGCAAAGAGTCAAGAGAGCATTTGATAAGAAGGTCCGTCCAAGACAGTTCAAGGAAGGTGACTTAGTGTTGAAAGAAATACTGCCCGTTCATAAAGACTTACGAGGAAAATGGACTCCTAACTATGATGGACCATTTGTCGTAAAGAAAGCCTTCTCTGGTGGAGCAGTAATCCTTGCAACTATGGACGGTGAAGAGTTTGCGCATCCAGTGAACTCTGACGCAGTCAAGAAGTACTATGCCTAAAAAAAAAAAAGAGTGATAAAAAAAAAAATATATTTGCCCGTCAAGCTGAAAACCTGAAAAGGCGGCTTAGTCAAAAAAGAGGGCGTCTCGGTGGATCGAAAACCTGAAAGGGCGGTTCATGCAAAAAAATGAGACATAAAAAAGAAAAAGAAGGCATAAGACTGCGTCACTTGATCAACATGAAGGCGAAGCTTCAGATGGAAAAGATTGGTTCAATTTCCTTTCTCGAAAGCAAGATATTGTGGTGTTGAACTCATGGAGAAGGACAGCTTTGTTATGATTCCATGGAATTTATTTATTTTTCATTGCCATTATCTTAGTTTCAATTTGCAATCACCTCATCGAGGGATTAGCATCCAGTTGTAAAAACTTTCCGCATTTTTGCGCAATGAATAAAATTTCCACTTTCAATCATATTGTCTCTGCTAGCTTTTATGTTCTAATTGCATACGTTTGTGCTATTCATTTTTAATAAATAAAGAATTTAAACATTGTGAAAAAAAATAAAATAAAAGCATTTGAAAAGATTACAAATTGTTTTGATTTTTAAACATCTAAAGGGAAATCAACGGCATATTTTAATTTGCCCCAATCCAAAAAAAAAAAAAAAAAATCATGGCAATCCCTCGATTTCATTTCATGAAGAATGTTGCTATCCTTTTTTGGAAACTTGACCGAATGTTTATTCCATAACCACAGTCAACATTTCAAGATTTTCATCTCAGTGGAGTTACGCAAATTCTCGGTGCCGGGAAATTCAAACTCTCCTCAAAATAAACTCAGAAATTCATGCATATTCATGCATTCACGCATATAGGTTCATGCATAAAAAGAATCACACCAAATCTTGCATATAATCAAATACTTCATCTGCTTTAGTTCTGCATTTAGGCAATAGAAGTGCACAACCATGCATTCATGAAGTACATGTTTAAAATGTTGTCTTAACAGGTTGCGAACTTGGATCTCTTGCTCAGTAATAAAGGTCTGCAGACGTAATTCTCCAACAAAATGATTATTGAACTATAATCTCTCAACAAAAGAAAGAGGTTGACGAATCTTTTCCCCAATGAATTGGTCAACAAAGTGTCATCCCCAAGCAGATCAGTCAGTGCATCATTTTTCAATGAGAAAGGTTGAGGAATCGTTTCTTTCCCCAGTGAGGCAGTTGATAATTGTTCATCCCCAGCAAGTCGCTTGGAACACCGCATTTTCAGCAAGATGGCTGGTGAACCATGATATTTTGACAAGAAGGATTGGTGAATCTTTAAACATCCTCAGTGGATTTATTTGGTTTTATCCCTATCACAAGTTGATCAACAGAGTTTCGTCCTTATCAAAGGGATTTTCACTCTATACTTTCCAAAAAAGTTGATGATCCTTTCCCAGTAAATAATTCGACAAGTGTTACCTATAGCAGATTGGTCTACATACAACTTTCCCAGTCAAAAAGTTAAATAGACCTGTTCTCCAGTGGTTTGTTCGAGATGGTTATCTCCAGTCGATTGATAGATTAAATTCTTCATCAAAATAGTTTTCAAGCAGTTGTCTGGTGACTCAGCTTTTATGGTCGACACACCAGTGAAGTGGTAACGATCAGTTTTGGAGTTCAGGTACCCTGAGGGGAGAAGACTTCATTTTTCCTTTTTGGTCAACACACCCGGAGGAGAGGTAATGATCAGTTTTTGAGATAACGCACCCTGAGGGGAGGCGACTCAGTTTTTATGGTCGACACACCAGTGAAGTGGTAACAATCAATCTTGGAGTTCAGGTACCCTGAGGGGAGAAGACTTCATTTTTCCTTTTTGGTCAACACACCCGGAGGAGAGGTAATGATCAGTTTTTGAGATAACGCACCCTGAGGGGAGGCGACTCAGTTTTTATGGTCGACACACCAGTGAAGTGGTAACGATCAATCTTAGAGTTCAGGTACCCTGAGGGGAGAAGACTTCATTTTTCCTTTTTGGTCAACACACCCGGAGGAGAGGTAATGATCAGTTTTTGAGATAACGCACCCTGAGGGGAGGCGACTCAGTTTTTATGGTCGACACACCAGTGAAGTGGTAACGATCAATCTTGGAGTTCAGGTACCCTGAGGGGGGGGGGGGGGAGACTTCATTTTTCTTTTATGATCAACACACTCGTAGGAGAGGTAATGATCAGTTTTTGAGATAACGCACCCTGAGGGGAGGCGACTCAGCTTTTATGGTTGACACACCAGTGAAGTGGTAATGATCAGTCTTGGAGTTCAGGTACCCTGAGGGGAGAAGACTTCATTTTTCTTTTGTGGTCGACACACCAGTGAAGTGGTAATGATCAGTCTTGGAGTTCAGGTACCCTGAGGGGAGAAGACTTCGTTTTTCTTTTGTGGTCGACACACCAGTGAAGTGGTAACGATCAGTTTGGAGTTCAGGTACCCTGAGGGGAGAAGACTTCGTTTTTCTTTTGTGGTCGACACACCAGTGAAGTGGTAATGATCATTTTATTCTCAGGTATTCAGTTACTAGTTTTTCCAGGTATGTTTCCACCTTCATCTTCCATATGCATTCATTATCATTACATCACACTCACACCACAAAATTAGGGCATTTGTATTTAATTATCTTTTACTCCGAAAAGACCATGTAAAGACGCAAGTCCTTTACGCATTCGAGTATAAGAAAATTAAATAGGGGCAGCTGTAATACCCTAATTTCGGCGCTTTGAAAATAAATATGCTATTTAAAAATTATTTCTTATTTTCCATAAGAAATACAAAAATAGGTTTTTTTGATAATTTTGTTTTACAATTTATCCTTTTCTTTTATTTCTTTAAAATATAGCAATTTACCGTTTTATACAAAAAATAGCAAAAATATTTGAAAATTGTTTTCATCTCTTTATTTAAGTATATATTTTATTTTTATATTTTTCTATATTTTTATTTACATTTTTATTCATTTTTACTTAATATTTTTGCATTTTTATCCCTTTAGAGTTTCCCTTGACCAATCATGTGATGCCACCTCATTCCCCTTCACATTTTTATTCTTTTTTCACTTTAAAATAAATCAGAATTTTCTTTTATCCCTTTTTACAATTTTTACCCTTTATTTTGTGATTATCACAATTTAACCCCAACCCTAAAAATCTTGTTATAAATAGTGGAGGGTTTCTTACAACCCTAGTTTTTGGATTGTAGAAACCCTCTCATTTTCTTTTTTCTGCTGCGCGGCAGCATCTTCTTTCTCTCACTCTCTCCTCTCATTTCCTTCACAAACCCTAATTCGCAAAACTTCAAAATTCATCAAAACTCATCATCAAAACATAAGAACATGATGAAATAGGTTGATACAAACGAGTTCCCGCTGCCATTCCTCTCCCTAACGCGTTCGAATCTGTAGAAACGGCACCCAAATCCTCGGATCCGAAACTCACAAAACCAAGAACAAAGGTGGGGTTTCGTGAGGATTCAACTTCTTTCATCCTTGATTCGTTTTCTGTTTAATGTTTGAATGCATATATACGATTTGCTTGTCCATGATTTTGTGATAAACTAATTAAAACTCAACTTGTTTTTTCGGATCTGAGACTTAACCGTTCGATATCGCAACTTTGAGCTTTTCATTCGTAAAACTAATGTCAGATTCGCATTCTAAACTTAAAAACGAGTTGAACTGATGATTGAAATGCTTGGGTTTGTTCTGATTTTGAGTTGAAACATTTTTAGATCCGAAACTTTCTCTCTCGATTTCGTGCGTTTAAGTCTGATTTCGAAAAAACTGATACTGGATTCGTAATCTACGCGCAAAACCCTTTCGATTTGAGTATTCAGGCGTTAATTTTGGTTCTGTCATGATGTTGTTGATGTTTGGACCGAGTTCGTGTGACTCAGCAATGGAAGTTACTGAGTCACCGAGTCACACGACTCGGTCAGCTGAAGAAGAAGATATTAATGGGACACGTGTCAGCCAGCGATTGGCTAACACGGTTTTTTTTGTTTTTTTGGGTTCTGGTTGATGACCGGATTCGGGTCAGGTCACACTGTCCGACCCGGTCCGATTTAGTATTTGTTTGGGTATGGGCTCCTTTTATGGCCCATTTATTTTGTTTTTTTGGTGATTTCTGATTTGTTTGGAATTACTGCCTGTACCCCCCTTTTTACTGCATGAACCTCCCTGCTGTTTTTTTTTTAAATTGGGCCTTAGGCCCATCTGCTTGATTTTGATTGCTTTGTGATTATTGCTATTATACACCCTGTTCTACTTTTGCACCCCCTGTGTATATTAATTAATTATGACGTTAATGAATAAAAAAAAAATGCTACTTGCTTTTATATTTGAAAACTCATATCCGAAATAAAAATAAATCGGACTCTGACGTACGTCTCGTGTCCTCGAATTATTTTTATTTCGAATATTTTAAACAATTTAATTAACGTAGAGATAAAAAGGGCTTGACTTACGACTTGTCTCTGTTTATCCTATTTTAATTAACTTTGTTTAAATCATTTTTCTTCCCCATTACTTCGCTTGATCACTTATAACGTCATAATTAAATAATATCTCAATTGTTCCTTATATTTAATTTTGAGTGAAATAAAGATAAATTGGGCCCTGTCTTACGACTCGCGCTTTGAATTTATTTTTAATTCGTTCAAAATGCAATCTGATGTTTGAAACGTGAGATAAGCGAGAGCCTGACGTACGACTCGTCTTGAGCTTATCTTACGCTTGCTTGCTAAAATGTCCGTTAATTTGCTTCTCTGTTTGTCAGTTTCAATTTATGCCTGATTATCTGATTACTCATTTATTTATGTATCCGCATATTTATTTCGAGTATTATTTAATTTATGCATTATTATACTGTCATTACCATACATCATGCATTTGCATCTCTCAGCTTCTACCCTTTTCTTTTCTTTTCTGATCTGAAAATCTGTTGTGAACTTATCTTTGAATATGGAATGTGAATAAATCAGTCTCTGTCGTACGACTCTGGCTTCGAATTATTCGCATGCCATTTAAAACGGAACTCTCTTTAATTAAATGAAATGGGAAGGAGCCTGACTTACGACTCGCTTTCGGCTCGTTTCACTTTAATTAAGAATGTTCATTTAATAAACTGAATGAAAAGAGGGAGCCTGTCGTACGACTCGTTTCTGCTCGGATGATCCGGTCCCTGACTTACGACTCGTGATTTAGGATTATTCTCATTCTCAAAACAACTTTCTAAAATTCATAAAAGACACTCAACCCACTCAACTTTTTTTCCTGCCCTTGTGCAGTCAACTCTTTTTCAACTTTTAAACTCTTTTATTTGTTTTCCTAAACGGATGGCGCTTTATCCATTCCCCTGCTACAGATAAACGCTTAAGCCTCCGAAGTGAGCACACAAGCATATTGTTGTATCAGTGGAATGCGACCTAAGCATCGTTCACTAAAAACAACCAACAAACAAAAATCTTTCTTTTCAGGAAGAACTACGTGAGCTTTGAATTCCTCATTGTACTTGGGGGATACGTAGGAGCGAGAGCCTCTCTCGTCAAGCCAAATAATAAAAAACTCTTTTTTTTTCCTTTCTGTTCAATATGCGGTAGTTTAATTCTTTTCATGCGGCTAGTTCTTTCTTGCAAACCAAAATTCCTCAAATGGTTCCCGTTGAGTACAACGGATATGAGGGGGTGTTAACGTCTTCCCTTCATGTAACCAACTCCCGAACCCGATCTTTAAGGTTTTATCATTATTTTCCTTTTCCCTCATGGGATAAATAAAATATGGTGGCGGCTTCATTGTTTACATTTGTGCATTGCATTTCATCATTGCATATCTGTATATTTTTTGCGCCGGGTACTACAGGGACTACAAATATAAAAACGTCCATATTACAGGGACGAAAAAACTCATTTCCTCTTTCTTTTTTTAGTTTGAGGAGCACCCAACTTATTGAAAAATTTAAATAATATAATAGGACAAGCTTTTCCAAGCTAAATTTGGATGATTTTGATTTTTTTTGGAAATCAATTATTATATACCAAACAGATAAATATTACTTATTATAACAAAAAAAGCCACGACAAATATGATAACAAGTAAATAAAAAAAATTTCTAAAAAAATAATGACATACATAAGTCTCTGTTTCCTTAACTACAATGAGTTGTTTGTTATAACTATACAACTTAAAATAAACACCAATGAAACCATAAATTTTCATAATGTGTAGTTTAATTTGAATTGCAAAAAAGATACATTAGATAGTTTGCACTTAAGAAATAACAAAACATTTGTAAGTTTTTCTCAGCTCTAAATTGACTACTCTCAAGATGAAGATATTATTCATTTGTTTTCTTCTTTTTAGTATGGTTTTGTTAAACCAGAACATACATGTTGATGGACGTATTTCATATGAACAATTACGTAAACCAAATATGCGAAGAGGGAAACTTCCTCCAACTAATGGATATCATCGAGGTTGCTCTCATATAACTAGGTGTCGAGGAAAAAAAGATAACTAGTTCATATCAAAATAATGATATCTTTTATTGTATCTCAAAAATCATGTTTCAATGAATATTTTTCCAACATATTATGTTTGTTTATGCTTGAAACAAGTCTTCTTTATATTTAAGTTGAGACATAGATATGTAAGTTTATTCGCGTATATTTTATAATTTTCCTTTATTTCTTCACTTTAATTTCTCAAGTTAAAAAAATTATTCTACATATTTTTAAATGAATTAAATCTATTTGAATTTATATACATGTAGAGAGAGACAGATAGAGTACTTATCTTGATAATAAATGTAGAATATAAATATTCAATGAGTTAAATAAAATGAAAAGGAGATAACGATCATGAAATTAAAACAATAATTAATATATAATGATTGTAATTATCAAAGTATTTAATTTTTGTTAAGACAAAGTTTAAAAGAATTATGAAAAATTAAAATCCTATAAATAGAATTAAATACTAATACGTTAGTGGCCTATGAATTAAGTATTCCTTAAAAACAAGACAATGTCCAAAAAACAGTAGTTGTATCTGCCATATGTTGTACTAATGGTAAAATAAGTTAATGCACTATGGATTAAGTATCCATTGTATATGACTTATGTTGTACTTTCATTATGTTGCATCAAACTCCAATGTTCGTATAGTATTGTGTACCGCAAATAAAATTATATGTAATATTAACGTATCCATATCTTATAAATATATTTGGTCATCTAAATATCGTAGACAAATTTAGTATGGTTGTTACTTTAATATTTTTTCAAATTTGTATTTTTAATTTCTTATTGTTTTCACGGGTCAAGACAATGCTTGAATGTTCTAATTATCTAGAGTGGAATCAACCAAATTAAACCCCGCCAATTAAAAGTTTGTATTTCTTTGCTATTTAACAAGCCTCATTTAAAGCGGCTTATTAGGCATTTATTTATCATACATTTTTCAATTATAAGGTCCTGTAAATGAGTAACTATATATCAATTTAATCTTCCGTCGAAAGTTCTTTTTTATGCCAAGTATGCTATAGGTATGTAGTTATTTGTAAGGACATCCAATTATCTTTTACACAAATGTAAATTATAGCATTTAATTAGGGTATGAACAAATAAATGTTTTTAAAGCAAGGTCAATAATTTAAACTTTTTTAATTTTTTTTCTGCGCCAAATTTGCTTTTAGATATTGTAGTGTAGACAAATTTGGGTTTCCGTCCTAAAAAACAATCATTAATATTCTCCTCGTAATATCAAATTCATAAGGTTTTAGTCCCTCATTACACATCACACAATAAAATTGGACAAGCCTCATAAGATTTGAGTTTTAAAATTACCCCATGGCCATTTACGTCTTTTTATATACTTTTTAAATATTTTCTTTGTCTCAGACAAATCAAATGACAAATAACCTCTCCCTACACGAGTAGTGGTCAGGTCACCAAATTTTGGCAACAACAATATTTTTGAGTGACATCGCCAAATAAAAGACTAATATGAAAAGAATTTGATATTAATATGATATTACAAAAGGATTTTTTTTAGGGACTACAAATATAAAGTCGTCCGTATTACAGGGACGAAAAAACTCATTTCCTCTTTCTTTTTTTAGTTTGAGGAGCACCCAACTTATTGAAAAATTTAAATAATATAATAGGACAAGCTTTTCCAAGCTAAATTTGGATGATTTTGATTTTTTTTTGAAATCAATTATTATATACCAAACAGATAAATATTACTTATTATAACAAAAAAAGCCACGACAAATATCATAACAAGTAAATAAAAACAATTTCTAAAAAAATAATGACATACATAAGTCTCTGTTTTCTTAACTACAATGAGTTGTTTGTTATAACTATACAACTTAAAATAAACACCAATGAAACCATAAATTTTCATAATGTGTAGTTTAATTTGAATTGCAAAAAAGATACATTAGATAGTTTGCACTTAAGAAATAACAAAACATTTGTAAGTTTTTCTCAGCTCTAAATTGACTACTCTCAAGATGAAGATATTATTCATTTGTTTTCTTCTTTTTAGTATGGTTTTGTTAAACCAGAACATACATGTTGATGGACGTATTTCATATGAACAATTACGTAAACCAAATATGCGAAGAGGGAAACTTCCTCCAACTAATGGATATCATCGAGGTTGCTCTCATATAACTAGGTGTCGAGGAAAAAAAGATAACTAGTTCTTATCAAAATAATGATATCTTTTATTGTATCTCAAAAATCATGTTTCAATGAATATTTTTCCACCATATTATGTTTGTTTATGCTTGAAACAAGTCTTCTTTATATTTAAGTTGAGACATAGATAAGTAAGTTTATTCGCGTATATTTTATAATTTTCCTTTATTTCTTCACTCTAATTTCTCAAGTTAAAAAAATTATTCTACGTATTTTTAAATGAATGAAATCCATTTGAATTTATATACATGTAGAGAGAGACAGATAGAGTACTTATCTTGATAATAAATGTAGAATATAAATATTCAATGAGTTAAATAAAATGAAAAGGAAATAACGATCATGAAAGTAAAACAATAATTAATATATAATGATTGTCATTATCAAATTATTTAATTTTTGTTAAGACACAGTTTAAAAGAATTATGAAAAATTAAAATCCTATAAATAGAATTAAATACTAATACGTTAGTGGCCTATGAATTAAGTATTCCTTAAAACAAAGACAATGTCCAAAAAACAGTAGTTGTATCTGCCATATGTTGTACTAATGCTAAAATAAGTTAATGCACTATGGATTAAGTATCCATTGTATATGACTTATGTTGTACTTTCATTATGTTGCATCAAACTCCAATGTTCGTATAGTATTGTGTACCGCAAATAAAATTATATGTAATATTAACGTATCCATATCTTATAAATATATTTGGTCATCTAAATATCGTAGACAAATTTAGTATGGTTGTTACTTTAATATTTTTTCAAATTTGTATTTTTAATTTCTTATTGTTTTCACGGGTCAAGACAATGCTTGAATGTTCTAATTATCTAGAGTGGAATCAACCAAATTAAACCCCGCCAATTAAAAGTTTGTATTTCTTAACTATTTAACAAGCCTCATTTAAAGCGGCTTATTAGGCATTTATTTATCATACATTTTCAATTATAAGGTCCTGTAAATGAGTAACTATATATCAATTTAATCTTCCGCCGAAAGTTCTTTTTTATGCCAAGTATGCTATAGGTTTGTAGTTATTTGTAAGGACATTCAATTATCTTCTACACAAATGTAAATTATAGCATTTAATTAGGGTATGAACAAATAAATGTTTTTAAAGCAAGGTCAATAATTTAAACTTTTTTAATTTTTTTTCTGCGCCAAATTTGCTTTTAGATATTGTAGTGTAGACAAATTTGGGTTTCCGTCCTAATAAACAATCCTTAATATTCTCCTCGTAATACCAAAATCATAAGGTTTTAGTCCCTCATTACACATCACACAATAAAATTGGACAAGCCTCATAAGATTTGAGTTTTAAAATTACCCCATGGCCATTTACATCTTTTTATATACTTTTTAAAAAATTTCTTTGTCTCAGACAAATCAAATGACAAATAACCTCTCCCTACACGAGTAGTGGTCAGGTCACCAAATTTTGGCAACAAAAATATTTTTGAGTGACATCGCCAAATAAAAGACTAATATGAAAAGAATTTGATATTAATATGATATTACAAAAGGATTTTTTTTAGGGACTAATATAAAGTCGTCCATATTACACGGACGAAAAAACTCATTTCCTCTTTCTTTTTTTAGTTTGAGGAGCACCCAACTTATTGAAAAATTTAAATAATATAATAGGACAAGCTTTTCCAAGCTAAAATTAGATGATTTTGATTTTTTTTTTTGAAATCAATTATTATATACCAAACAGATAAATATTACTTATTACAACAAAAAAAAGCCACGATAAATGTCATAACAAGTAAATAAAAAAAAATTCTAAAAAAATAATGACATACATAAGTCTTTGTTTCCTTAACTACAATGAGTAATTTGTTATAACTATACAACTTAAAATAAACACCAATGAAGCCATAAATTTTCATAATGTGTAGTTTAATTTGAATTGCAAAAAAGATACATTAGATAGTTTGCACTTAAGAAATAACAAAACATTTGTAAGTTTTTCTCAGCTCTAAATTGACTACTCTCAAGATGAAGATATTATTCATTTGTTTTCTTCTTTTTAGTATGGTTTTGTTAAACTAGAACATACATGTTGATGGACGTATTTCATATGAACAATTACGTAAACCAAATATGCGAAGAGGAAAACTTCCTCCAACTAATGGATATCATCGAGGTTGCTCTCATATAACTAGGTGTCGAGGAAAAAAAGATAACTAGTTCTTATCAAAATAATGATATCTTTTATTGTATCTCAAATATCATGTTTCAATGAATATTTTTCCAACATATTATGTTTGTTTATGCTTGAAACAAGTCTTCTTTATATTTAAGTTGAGACATAGATAAGTAAGTTTATTCGCGTATATTTTATAATTTTCCTTTATTTCTTCACTCTAATTTCTCAAGTTAAAAAAATTATTCTACGTATTTTTAAATGAATGAAATCTATTTGAATTTATATACATGTAGAGAGAGACAGATAGAGTACTTATCTTGATAATAAATGTAGAATATAAATATTCAATGAGTTAAATAAAATGAAAAGGAGATAACGATCATGAAATTAAAACAATAATTAATATATAATGATTGTAATTATCAAAGTATTTAATTTTTGTTAAGACAAAGTTTAAAAGAATTATGAAAAATTAAAATCCTATAAATAGAATTAAATACTAATACGTTAGTGGCCTATGAATTAAGTATTCCTTAAAAACAAGACAATGTCCAAAAAACAGTAGTTGTATCTGCCATATGTTGTACTAATGCTAAAATAAGTTAATGCACTATGGATTAAGTATCCATTGTATATGACTTATGTTGTACTTTCATTATGTTGCATCAAACTCCAATGTTCGTATAGTATTGTGTACCGCAAATAAAATTATATGTAATATTAACGTATCCATATCTTATAAATATATTTGGTCATCTAAATATCCTAGAAAAATTTAGTATGGTTGTTACTTTAATATTTTTTCAAATTTGTATTTTTAATTTCTTATTGTTTTCACGGGTCAAGACAATGCTTGAATGTTCTAATTATCTAGAGTGGAATCAACCAAATTAAACCTCGCCAATTAAAAGTTTGTATTTCTTATCTATTTAACAAGCCTCATTTAAAGCGGCTTATTAGGCATTTATTTATCATACATTTTTCAATTATAAGGTCCTGTAAATGAGTAACTATATATCAATTTAATCTTCCGCCGAAAGTTCTTTTTTATGCCAAGTATGCTATAGGTTTGTAGTTATTTGTAAGGACCTCCAATTATCTTCTACACAAATGTAAATTATAGAATTTATTAGGGTATGAACAAATAAATGTTTTTAAAGCAAGGTCAATAATTTAAACTTTTTTAATTTTTTTTCTGCACCAAATTTGCTTTTAGATATTGTAGTGTAGACAAATTTGGGTTTCTGTAACGTCCATAACTTAAATGTCTAGAATATCTTGAAATGGACATACATATTCGTATCTGGATACAATAATATTACAACATGGTTTTCAAAGAGAGTACATCAAAATACGCAAAAGGTACTTCGACATATGATTCAACTAGTACAACACAGCGGAAGTTAAGTAAACATAGTCTTAAACAACATGATTATCCAACAAAACATTCAGAAAGATAACTAAACAAATCTTCAAACTTCCTTCGCCATATCCTTTGCTTTCATCTGAACAACCTGTCTATCTGAAAAAAAAATATGAGGAGTTGGGTGAGACTACTTGTCTCGTGAATTCCACCTATCTTAGGGTGTTAGCATTCTCTAATTGAAGCTACATGCTTCGGTTAGTAATCATCTATTCTTATTAACTTTCTTAACCAAGGAAAAATGGGAACTACCTACTTGATCAGAAATCAGGGACATTATCTATACATAAAATAAAGTCATTAATCACACAATAAAAAATTATCTTAGTTGATATTTACGGAATGATATAAGGTGAGTGTCTTATATCATTCCCCATCGTTCCTGGCCAATTCCTATCATTTCAGGCATGTGGCTCAGCATCTCACAATTAATTTACATTTACATATCATAATCTGGTAATTATAGTTCCAGAAATGCGGGTCCAAAGCCCACTCATTTGCGGGTCCAAAGCCCACTCGTTGATCAATCATAGTTCAAAAGTGATGCAACTTTACATTTACTATTAATATTTCATAACTTTATCATATGTATGTGTATATTAAAATATACACTCTTTGACTCATATAGAGTTTATGATCATGGGGGCCAACTATGATTTTTCATGATATATGGCGTACTTAGAAGCTTGGAAGCAATTAGAATGAGTGGTAATGAACTTTCACTTCATTTAATAAAAGTATAGAAATCTAGTTCATTCTCATATGTAGAATAGTACAATTTTTGAACACAGTACATTTTCATCTCATTTCTTTGCCTTCATAATACATCATATATCACAGGAAATTCATAGAACTTGTATTATCTTTACTTACTCTACCCTAAATCATTTTCTTAGAGGTTTATGTCATTATATCATAAGAATTTCTTAGCTAAACAATTTAACTTAAAACTAATTTAACTAAGTCCTTTGATGCCAACAAAGAACAAATCAGTATCATACTTAAATTAGCATTTTTGGAGAGTAAAACTACCATTTGGTATGCTAGCTATCTAGAGGAACTCACCTAATCCCTTCAATTCTTTTTCAGCCCAAACTCCAATTCCTTCTCTTTTGCTTCAACTCCTCCTTTAGCTCTAATATCTATTCCACAATTAATTTACAGTTTCAGTACATGTTTGAATCACATACAATACAACCATAAATTTCTTAAATTTCAGAAAAAATCTTACCCTTTGAGGAAGAAGGGTTTCTCGGTTAAAAAAAAGGGAAATAAGGAAAAATGATGTTTGTATGGTTCATCAATTCATAGGGAAAAATATATCTAAGATTACATGTGTTATTTGATGATGATTTGAGTGAGAATTTGTGGAGACAAAGGGGTTTGGGGGTGTTGACCGAGAGAGAGAACAAAAGGAAAGAAATGGAAAGTTGTTGCCGTGGAGAGAAAAAGAAGTGGATAGGACTTTGTTGGCTAGTGACCTCTCTTGTAACACTTGCGGACCCCACTTCCTCATGTGAGATAACCAAAATCATTAATCTTTTATCACTTTGGTACCAATATTCATAAAATGACATAAAAGAATTGTTTAAATTAATTTTAAGAAAAGTGGGTTGTTACAATCTACCCCCCTTAAATTAATTTCGTCCTCGAAATTGAGAATTACCTTAGAAAAGATGAGGATAGTCTCTCCGCATATCCGATTCTAACTCCCATGTAGCCTCTCCATTGGGCGATCCTTTCCATTCTACTTTTACAATCGGAATCTCCTTACTTCTAAGTTTCTTTACATCTCGATCAATTATTCTCGTAGGTTCCGGTTTGAAGGTAAGATCAGATTGTAGATCCACAGTATCCAAGTCTACCGAAGGAAGCGGATCAGGTACATACTTCTTCAGTTGAGACACATGAAAAACATCATGTAATCCTGACATTGCCGGAGGTAACGCCAAACGGTAAGCTACCTCACCAATTCGTTCAATGATCTGAAAAGGTCCAATGTATCTCGGGCTAAGTTTCTTTGTTTTGAATATACCACGCAATCCTAGCTTTGGAGTCACCTTGAGAAATACGTGGTCACCTTCTTCAAATTCCAATGGTCTCCTTCTGTTATCCGCATAACTCTTCTGCCTACTCTGTTCCACTTTCAACTTTTCTTGAATGGACTTAATTTTCAAGGTTGTTTCTTCAATGATGTCAGGACCAAGAATAGTTTTGTCTCCAACTTCTGCCCAACACAACGGTGTTCTACATTTCCTGCCATACAGAGCTTCATATGGTGCCATGCCAATGCTAGAGTGATAACTATTGTTATATGAGAATTCAATCAAGTGTAAATGATCACTCCAGCTTCCACCATCCTCTAGGATACATGCTCGAAGCATATCTTCCAAGGTCTGAATTGTTCTTTCACTTTGCCCATCAGTTTGTGGATGATGTGAAGTACTCATCCTAAGTCGAGTACCCATCTCTTTCTGAAAAACTTTCCAAAAGTTGGAAGTGAAAATAGGATCCCTGTCCGATACTATACCAGCAGGTACCCCATGAAGTTTTACTATCTCCGAGAGGAAAATTGACGCGTACTGCGATGCTTTATAGGTAGTTTTCACTGGAATGAAGTGAGCTGATTTTGTCAACCGGTCTACTATCACCCATATAGAGTCATGCCCTTTTCTAGTGCGAGGTAAACCACTCACAAAGTCCATAGAAATCTGCTCCCACTTCCATTGAGGAATCTCTAGTGGTTGCAGCAGACCTGCCGGTTTTTGATGTTCAATCTTCACCTGTTGACACACCAAACATTGTGCTACGAATTCGGCAATGTCCTTCTTCATACCACACCACCAATAATCTCTCTTCAAATCTTGATACATTTTTGTTGCTCCGGGGTGTATTGAAAAATTACTCTTGTGGGCTTCTTCCAGGATTATCCTTTTTAACTCTAAATCTTCTGGTACACATATTCTCCCTTCATACAATACAATTCCATCACTCGATATTGTGAACTCCGGGCCACCCATTTTTCTTTTCATGTCTAAATCATACACCTGGGCCTGAGCGATCCGTGCTCGAAAATCACTAGAAATTTCTAACTTTTTCAACACCAAACAATTATCTACTTCAATCACATTCAGCTTTAGATCCCTAAAATCTTCAATCAAACTACACTTATGCATCAACAATTCAGATCTGCATAAAGCCTTTCTGCTGAGTGCATCTGCTACTACATTAGCTTTTCCCGGATGATACTTCAGATCAAAATCAAAGTCTTTCAGGTACTCCATCCATCTACGTTGTCTCATATTTAAATCTCTCTGATCAAATAAGTACTTCAGACTCTTGTGATCGCTAAACAACTCGAATTGAGCACCATATAAATGATGTCTCCACACTTTTAAGGCAAAAACTATGGCTGCTAACTCCAAGTCATGAGTTGGATAATTGTTCTCATGAGGCTTCAATTGTCTCGAAGCATAAGCCACAACTTTACCATCTTGCATCAGAACACCTCCAAGCCCCTTTGCCGATGCATCACAATACACTGTGTATTTTTTCTCGGGATCTGGAATTACTAACACTGGAGCTTGTGTCAGTTTATTCTTTAAGGTTATGAAACTTTTCTCACATTCTTCATCCCATTTGAATGGTGTGTCTTTCCTTGTACACTTTGTCAAAGGCAAGGCAATCTGGGAGAAACGGAAAATGAATCTTCTATAATATCCCGCTAAACCCAAAAAGCTTCGCACTTCAAAAACACTTCTTGGTCTTTCCCAATTTAGCACTGCCTCTACTTTGGAACCATCGACGGCAACGCCTCCTTGAGAGATCACATGACCTAAAAATTTAACTTCTGATAGCCAAAACTCGCACTTGCTAAACTTGGCATACAACTGCTTTTCCCCAAGAATACTCAACACAATTCTCAGGTGTTCTTCATGCTCTTCTTGAGTCTTCGAATATATCAGAATGTCTTCAATGAAAATGACAACAAACTAATCTAGGTAAGGCTGAAAGATTCTATTCATGTAGTCCATGAATACAGCTGGAGCATTGGTCACACCAAATGGCATGACTAGGAATTCATAATGTCCGTATCTGGTTCTGAACGCAGTCTTGGACACATTTGAAGATTTGATACGAATTTGATGGTAACCGGATCTCAAATCAATTTTTGAAAACACCTTAACACCTTTCAATTGATCCAGTAAGTCATCAATTCGTGGAAGTGGATACTTGTTCTTGATAGTGACTTTATTAAGTTGACGATAATCGATGCATAATCTCATACCGCCATCTTTCTTTTTGACAAGTAAGACTGGTGCACCCCAAGGTGATACACTAGGTCGGATGAAATGTTTCTGTAGTAACTCCTCTAGTTGAACTTTCAACTCTCTAAGTTCTGCAGGTGACATTCTGTATGGAGCTACTGACACTGGTTCTGACCCAGGAAGTAAGTCAATGGAAAATTCAATTTCTCTTTCAGGAGGTAAGTTGATAATGTCATCAGGGAAGACATCTAAGAAGTCATTCACTATGGGAATATCTTGGGGACTTTCAAAGTCAGATGTCATAGTGAACATGAGATAAAATTTGGAATCTGCTACACAACAAGAAGAAATCATCTGATAAGTATTGTTGAGTAGTTTGGAAAAGGCCACTCCTTCATAAGTGTTGTCAGTGGGCATGTAGAGACTCTTCTCGGCACACCCAATGTATACAAAATTGGCGGATAGCCAATCCATTCCAAGAATTACATCGAATTCCGTGAGCGGAACACAAATGAGATCGATATGATAAGTCCTGGCCGAAATTGTGACATGACAATTCTGACAGACATAATTGGCTACAACTCCACCATCGGTGGCAGTAGAAATTGTCATGGGGGGAATTAAAGGCGAAAATGCTAAGTTGAGATTATTAACACACTTGAAGGAAATAAATGAACTTGATGCTCCAGAATCAAATAATACAATAACCTCATTCTGATATATATGGCACGTACCAGCAATAAGATCATTATTCGTCTTTGCCTTCTTTCCATCAAGTGAGTACACGCGTCCTTTGCTAGTGGTAACTTCAGCTCTACCCTTTCGGTTTGGACAATCAGAAGCACAGTGACCAGGCTGCTTACATATGAAACATCCTCCTTTACCACGCATGCATTCGCCCCTATGATCCTTTCCACAGTTTGAACATGGAGGATAATTTGGAGAAGATGCTACTTGTTTTCCCTTACTAGGTGAACCCTTGGGCTTCAATTGCTGATGGTATTTGTCTTTCTTTTTCTCATAAGCGGGACCTCTTTCACGGGTGACCTTGTGGTTACAATTTTCAGCAATCAAGCTCTTGTCTACCAAGTCATCAAATGAGGTAAAGTCTTGTTGAGCCACTGCTCGCTCAATATCTCCCCGCAATGCATGCTTGTACTGATTGATTTTCCACTCCTCATCATCAGCATAACGAGTATGAGAGGAGTAGAGAGACAATTCTTCAAACTTTCTAGTGAACTCGGTTACAGACATGCTACCTTGCTTCAATTCCATAAACTCTTGTTCCTTACGGATGCGATAGGTTCTTGGCATGTACTTCTCTAGCACTACACGCTTGAAGTTAGTCCAATTCAAGGGCACTTCATTAGCTTCCATGTGGCGCCTTGCTCCTTCCCACCACAAGTCCGCATCTCCATGCATATGAAATGTGGCATATGTCACCTTGTCTTCTTCCGAGCAAGTTGCCATTGAGAAAACTTTCTCCATTTGCTTCAGCCACTCTTGTGCTACTTTAGGATCTCCTTCACCATTAAACTTTGGAGGACCATGCTTGTTAAACTCTCTAAAAGTTGGATGACCAACCACCGGAGGAGGAGGTGGTTGTGGATCGACATGTCCTTGTGGTTGAACATCTTGCATGAAGGCTTGCATCATTTGTTGATGTTGTTGAGCTTGTTGGGCTTGGAATTGTTGTTGTTGCTGCAACATTTGTGCCCACATGTTCATGTTCGGCTCTTGGTTCGGTTGAGCATTAGCACGAGGGCGACCTCTTCTTCCCGACATAATATCTTATCCTGCCATAACAATATTAAGGTGATCAGTCTTAATAAGTCATGACAAAATAGAATAAACATCGAAAATCTGTATGATCGACACTTCAAGAATTAAAATATTAATAACCCTTGGGTAGGTCCGGTTTTGAACCGACCTGCTCTGATACCAATTGTAACGTCCATAACTTAAATGTCTAGAATATCTTGAAATGGACATACATATTCGTATCTGGATACAATAATATTACAACATGGTTTTCAAAGAGAGTACATCAAAATACGCAAAAGGTACTTCGACATATGATTCAACTAGTACAACACAGCGGAAGTTAAGTAAACATAGTCTTAAACAACATGATTATCCAACAAAACATTCAGAAAGATAACTAAACAAATCTTCAAACTTCCTTCGCCATATCCTTTGCTTTCATCTGAACAACCTGTCTATCTGGAAAAAAAAATATGAGGAGTTGGGTGAGACTACTTGTCTCGTGAATTCCACCTATCTTAGGGTGTTAGCATTCTCTAATTGAAGCTACATGCTTCGGTTAGTAATCGTCTATTCTTATTAACTTTCTTAACCAAGGAAAAATGGGAACTACCTACTTGATCAGAAATCAGGGACATTATCTATACATAAAATAAAGTCATTGATCACACAATAAAAAATTATCTTAGTTGATTTTTACGGAATGATATAAGGTGAGTGTCTTATATCATTCCCCATTGTTCCTGGCCAATTCCTATCATTTCAGGCATGTGGCTCAGCATCTCACAATTAATTTACATTTACATATCATAATCTGGTAATTATAGTTCCAGAAATGCGGGTCCAAAGCCCACTCATTTGCGGGTCCAAAGCCCACTCGTTGATCAATCATAGTTCAAAAGTGATGCAACTTTACATTTACTATTAATATTTCATAACTTTATCATATGTATGTGTATATTAAAATACAACAGTACTATACTTAAATTAGCATTTTAGGAGAGTAAAACTACCATTTGGTATGCTAGCTATCTAGAGGAACTCACCTAATCCCTTCAATTCTTTTTCAGCCCAAACTCCAATTCCTTCTCTTTTGCTTCAACTCCTCCTTTAGCTCTAATATCTATTCCACAATTAATTTACAGTTTCAGTACATGTTTGAATCACATACAATACAACCATAAATTTCTTAAATTTCAGAAAAAATCTTACCCTTTGAGGAAGAAGGGTTTCTCTGTTAAAAAAAAAGGGAAATAAGGAAAAATGATGTTTGTATTGTTCATCAATTCATAGGGAAAAATATATCTAAGATTACATGTGTTATTTGATGATGATTTGAGTGAGAATTTGTGGAGAGAAAGGTTGGGGGTGTTGACCGAGGGAGAGAACAAAAGGAAAGAAATGGAAAATTGTTGCCGTGGAGAGAAAAAGAAGTGGATAGGACTTGGTTGGCTAGTGACCTCTCTTGTAACACTTGCGGACCCCACTTCCTCATGTGAGATAACCAAAATCATTAATCTTTTATCACTTTGTTACTGGAATACCCAAATTTTGAATTTTTATAAATAAATATTTTATTTAAAAATTATTTCTTATTTTCCTTAAGAGATACAAAAAAAATAGTTTTTAGATAATTTTGTTTATAATTTATCTTTTTTTTCTTTTATTTCCTTTAGTTATCGCAATTTATCTTTTTATACGAAGAATAACAGAAATAATCAAAAATAGTTTTTATCTCTTTATTTAAGTTTATATTTCATTTTTATATTTTTCTACATTTTTATTCTTTTTTTTTTCTTATTGATTTTGACATTTTTTATTATTTTATAAAAATTTTTTGCTTTTGACTAATCACATTGCGACACATCATCATCTCCACCTCATAATCATTTTATTACACAAATACCACTCACCTAATCTACCTCTATAAATACACACCTCACATCACTCAATCATGAACAATCATTCTCTACACAATTCCCAAAAAAATCAGAAAATTCTTCCTCCTTCCTCCACCAACACTTTTCCGGCGACCACCGCCGGAAAACCACCTCCGGTCGCCGGAAAACCACCACCCATTTTTCAAAACTCATCCAAATCAAAATCCGAAAACACCATTACCTTCCTAATCATCTTCTCATCACTAATCCAACGTTAATTTCACCAAAAACGCCGCCAAACACGCTGGAAATCGCCGGATCCAAAACCGCCCTCGCCGGAAAATTCAACTACTCTAAAACCACTCAAAATCAACAATCAAACACTCAAATCTTATAGTTCGGACCCTCCTGAGTCTAAATCTACCATCAGTTTCACCAAAAAACCACCGGAAACGAGCAGATCGGAGCTCCATTTCTGGTCCGAAATTCAAGTTCCGTTTTAGGCCGATTCGATCTCAAAACAAAGTGTATCGATGATGTTTTTTGCTTCTGGAGCTAATTAGAACATTTTCCAATCATTGTTGTTGTTTGTTTTCGCGTGAATCACGCGTTTGAAATTTTGCATCCGAGCTTGGTGTCCGTGTTTCTCTTTGTACGATCATCGATTTAGAAAAACGAACACATATTCATGATCTACGTCGAGAGTACTATAAAATCGACTATTCAATCGTAAGTTTCGGTGACCGTTTGAAGTTTTTGTGATTTTGAGGTTGAGCTTCAACAACAACAACAATGGCGCGGGTAGTTTGGTTTCAAGGTTGAAGAAACCTTCTTACTCGCCACGTGTCGCTCCGTTATAGGCCGGTGAATTTTTTATTTTTTTTTTGTTTGCTTAACCGGATCTGGGTTGGGCCGCGGGTTACCCGACCCGGTCCGGTCATGATTTGGATCTTGGTTACTTTTTGGGCCCAGTTTCTGTTTTTTTTTTTTTTTTTTTTTTGTTCAATTTTTTTAATTTCTGTTTACACCATCTTTTTTCTGCTGCACCCCGCTTTTACGCTTGAATTATTTATCGCGAGATAAATTTATTTATCGTTCGATAATAAATTTAATGTTTATTATATTTATTTATTGTTCGATAAATTTATTTATCGTTCGGTAAATTTATTTAATGCTCGTTAAATTTATTTATCGTTCGATAAATTTATTTATAATCCGATAAATTCTTTTCGCGTTCGATTAAGACTTATGCCATGATTTGATGATTGTTTCATGATCGTTTAATTGATAATTTGTGTATTTAATTGATTATATCATTGTATTCTCTTATCTATGCTTATTATTATATCTCTCATGCATCTCATATTCATATGCATCTGTCATTTCATTTGATACTCTTCTATCCTTTTTTTCTGGAGTGGTTTTTCTTTCTTTTTCTCTTCTCAAATAAAACAAAAAGGAATGATGAATCAATTAAAGTGAAAAGAGGGGAGTGTGACGTATGTCCGCTCTGCTCGGGTAGGACAGTATGTGACGTATGTCCCGGATGGTGGACTACCCTCATTTTAATTGGTGATTCTTAGCCAGTTAATTAAAGTGAAAAGAGGGAAGTGTGACGTATGTCCACTCTGCTCGGGTAGGACAGTCTGTGACGTATGTCCCGGATGGTGGACTATTCTCATTTTAATTAATGAAGCTCAGTTTAGTTAATTAAAGCGAAAAGGAGAGAGTGTGACGTATGTCCGCTTGATTCGAATAGGACAGTCTGTGACGTATGTCCCAGATGGTGGACTATTCTCACTTTAATTAATTAACTTTAAATATTTGAATGGAAAGGAGGGAATGCGACGTATGTCCCGTTCGGCTCGAATTGAACAGTCTAGGATGTATGACCGGATGGTGTTCAATTCTCATTCAACTGAACAATCTCAAAAAATCCTAAAAGATACTCAACTCACTTCAATTCTTTTTCCTGCCTCCGTGCAATCAACTCTTTTCCACTGCTCTTGCGCAGTCAAATCTCTTTTCAACTGTTTTCCTAAACGGATAGTGCTTTATCTATTCCCCTGCTACAGACAAACGCTTAAGCCTCCGAAGCGAGCATACAAGCATACTGTTGTATTATTGGAATGCGACCTAAGCATCGTTCACTAAAAAAAACCAACACACAAATCTTTCTTTTCAGGAAGAACTACGTGAGCTTTGAGTTCCTCATTGTACTTGGGGGATACGTAGGAGCGAGAGCCTCTCTCGTCAAGCCAAATAATAAAAAACTCTTTTTTTTTCCCTTTTCTGTTCAATGTGCGGTAATTTAATTCTTGTTATGCAGTTATCTCTGTTTATGCAAACCAAAATTCCTCAAATGGTTCCCGTTGAGTACAACGGATATGAGGGGGTGTTAACGTCTTCCCCTCATGTAACCAACTCCCGAACCCTATCTTTTCAAGGTTTTATCATTATTTTCCTTTCCCCTCACGGGATAAATAAAGTATGGTGGCGGCTTCATTGTTTACATTTGTGCATTGCATTTCATCATTGCATATCTGTATATTTTTTGCGCCGGGTACTACAGTTACCAATATTCATAAAATGACATAAAAGAATTGTTTAAATTAATTTTAAGAAAAGTGGGTTGTTACAGTTTCCGTCCTAAAAAACAATCCTTAATATTCTCCTCGTAATATCAAATTCATAAGGTTTTAGTCCCTCATTACACATCACACTATAAAATTGGACAAGCCTCATAAGATTTGAGTTTTAAAATTACCCCATGGCCATTTACCTCTTTTTATATACTTTTTAAAAAATTTCTTTGTCTCAGACAAATCAAATGACAAATAACCTCTCCCTACACGAGTAGTGGTCAGGTCACCAAATTTTGGCAACAACAATATTTTTGAGTGACATCGCCAAATAAAAGACTAATATGAAAAGAATTTGATATTAATATGATATTACAAAAGGATTTTTTTTAGGGACTACAAATATAAAGTCGTCCCTATTACAGGGACGAAAAAACTCATTTCCTCTTTCTTTTTTTAGTTTGAGGAGCACCCAACTTATTGAAAAATTTAAATAATATAATAGGACAAGCTTTTCCAAGCTAAAATTAGATGATTTTGATTTTTTTTTGAAATCAATTATTATATACCAAACAGATAAATATTACTTATTACAACAAAAAAAGCCACGACAAATATCATAACAAGTAAATAAAAAAAATTTCTAAACAAATAATGACATACATAAGTCTCTGTTTCCTTAACTACAATGAGTTGTTTGTTATAACTATACAACTTAAAATAAACACCAATGAAACCATAAATTTTCATAATGTGTAGTTTAATTTGAATTGCAAAAAAGATACATTAGATAGTTTGCACTTAAGAAATAACAAAACATTTGTAAGTTTTTCTCAGCTCTAAATTGACTACTCTCAAGATGAAGATATTATTCATTTGTTTTCTTCTTTTTAGTATGGTTTTGTTAAACCAGAACATACATGTTGATGGACGTATTTCATATGAACAATTACGTAAACCAAATATGCGAAGAGGTAAACTTCCTCCAACTAATGGATATCATCGAGGTTGCTCTCATATAACTAGGTGTCGAGGAAAAAAAGATAACTAGTTCTTATCAAAATAATGATATCTTTTATTGTATCTCAAAAATCATGTTTCAATGAATATTTTTCCACCATATTATGTTTGTTTATGCTTGAAACAAGTCTTCTTTATATTTAAGTTGAGACATAGATAAGTAGGTTTATTCGCGTATATTTTATAATTTTCCTTTATTTCTTCACTCTAATTTCTCAAGTTAAAAAAATTATTCTACGTATTTTTAAATGAATGAAATCTATTTGAATTTATATACATGTAGAGAGAGACAGATAGAGTACTTATCTTGATAATAAATGTAGAATATAAATATTCAATGAGTTAAATAAAATGAAAAGGAGATAACGATCATGAAATTAAAACAATAATTAATATATAATGATTGTCATTATCAAAGTATTTAATTTTTGTTAAGACAAAGTTTAAAAGAATTATGAAAAATTAAAATCCTATAAATAGAATTAAATACTAATACGTTAGTGGCCTATGAATTAAGTATTCCTTAAAAACAAGACAATGTCCAAAAAACAGTAGTTGTATCTGCCATATGTTGTACTAATGCTAAAATAAGTTAATGCACTATGGATTAAGTATCCATTGTATATGACTTATGTTGTACTTTCATTATGTTGCATCAAACTCCAATGTTCGTATAGTATTGTGTACTGCAAATAAAATTATATGTAATATTAACGTATCAATGTCTTATAAATATATTTGTTCATCTAAATATCCTAGACAAATTTAGTATGGTTGTTACTTTAATATTTTTTCAAATTTGTATTTTTAATTTCTTATTGTTTTCACGGGTCAAGACAATGCTTGAATGTTCTAATTATCTAGAGTGGAATCAACCAAATTAAACCCCGCCAATTAAAAGTTTGTATTTCTTTGCTATTTAACAAGCCTCATTTAAAGCGGCTTATTAGGCATTTATTTATCATACATTTTTCAATTATAAGGTCCTGTAAATGAGTAACTATATATCAATTTAATCTTCCGTCGAAAGTTCTTTTTTATGCCAAGTATGCTATAGGTATGTAGTTATTTGTAAGGACATCCAATTATCTTCTACACAAATGTAAATTATAGCATTTAATTAGGGTATGAACAAATAAATGTTTTTAAAACAAGGTCAATAATTTAAACTTTTTTAATTTTTTTTCTGCGCCAAATTTGCTTTTAGATATTGTAATGTAGACAAATTTGGGTTTCCGTCCTAAATAAACTCATTAATATTCTCCTCGTAATATCAAATCCATAAGGTTTTAGTCCCTCATTACACATCACACAATAAAATTGGACAAGCCTCATAAGATTTGAGTTTTAAAATTACCCCATGGCCATTTACGTCTTTTTATATACTTTTTAAATATTTTCTTTGTCTCAGACAAATCAAATGACAAATAACCTCTCCCTACACGAGTAGTGGTCAGGTCACCAAATTTTGGCAACAACAATATTTTTGAGTGACATCGCCAAATAAAAGACTAATATGAAAAGAATTTGATATTAATATGATATTACAAAAGGATTTTTTTTAGGGACTACAAATATAAAGTCGTCCGTATTACAGGGACGAAAAAACTCATTTCCTCTTTCTTTTTTTAGTTTGAGGAGCACCCAACTTATTGAAAAATTTAAATAATATAATAGGACAAGCTTTTCCAAGCTAAATTTGGATGATTTTGATTTTTTTTTGAAATCAATTATTATATACCAAACAGATAAATATTACTTATTATAACAAAAAAAGCCACGACAAATATCATAACAAGTAAATAAAAAAAAATTCTAAAAAAATAATGACATACATAAGTCTCTGTTTTCTTAACTACAATGAGTTGTTTGTTATAACTATACAACTTAAAATAAACACCAATGAAACCATAAATTTTCATAATGTGTAGTTTAATTTGAATTGCAAAAAAGATACATTAGATAGTTTGCACTTAAGAAATAACAAAACATTTGTAAGTTTTTCTCAGCTCTAAATTGACTACTCTCAAGATGAAGATATTATTCATTTGTTTTCTTCTTTTTAGTATGGTTTTGTTAAACCAGAACATACATGTTGATGGACGTATTTCATATGAACAATTACGTAAACCAAATATGCGAAGAGGGAAACTTCCTCCAACTAATGGATATCATCGAGGTTGCTCTCATATAACTAGGTGTCGAGGAAAAAAAGATAACTAGTTCTTATCAAAATAATGATATCTTTTATTGTATCTCAAAAATCATGTTTCAATGAATATTTTTCCACCATATTATGTTTGTTTATGCTTGAAACAAGTCTTCTTTATATTTAAGTTGAGACATAGATAAGTAAGTTTATTCGCGTATATTTTATAATTTTCCTTTATTTCTTCACTCTAATTTCTCAAGTTAAAAAAATTATTCTACGTATTTTTAAATGAATGAAATCTATTTGAATTCATATACATGTAGAGAGAGACAGATAGAGTACTTATCTTGATAATAAATGTAGAATATAAATATTCAATGAGTTAAATAAAATGAAAAGGAGATAACGATCATGAAATTAAAACAATAATTAATATATAATGATTGTCATTATCAAAGTATTTAATTTTTGTTAAGACAAAGTTTAAAAGAATTATGAAAAATTAAAATCCTATAAATAGAATTAAATACTAATACGTTAGTGGCCTATGAATTAAGTATTCCTTAAAAACAAGACAATGTCCAAAAAACAGTAGTTGTATCTGCCATATGTTGTACTAATGCTAAAATAAGTTAATGCACTATGGATTAAGTATCCATTGTATATGACTTATGTTGTACTTTCATTATGTTGCATCAAACTCCAATGTTCGTATAGTATTGTGTACTGCAAATAAAATTATATGTAATATTAACGTATCAATGTCTTATAAATATATTTGTTCATCTAAATATCCTAGACAAATTTAGTATGGTTGTTACTTTAATATTTTTTCAAATTTGTATTTTTAATTTCTTATTGTTTTCACGGGTCAAGACAATGCTTGAATGTTCTAATTATCTAGAGTGGAATCAACCAAATTAAACCCCGCCAATTAAAAGTTTGTATTTCTTTGCTATTTAACAAGCCTCATTTAAAGCGGCTTATTAGGCATTTATTTATCATACATTTTTCAATTATAAGGTCCTGTAAATGAGTAACTATATATCAATTTAATCTTCCGTCGAAAGTTCTTTTTTATGCCAAGTATGCTATAGGTATGTAGTTATTTGTAAGGACATCCAATTATCTTCTACACAAATGTAAATTATAGCATTTAATTAGGGTATGAACAAATAAATGTTTTTAAAGCAAGGTCAATAATTTAAACTTTTTTAATTTTTTTTCTGCGCCAAATTTGCTTTTAGATATTGTAATGTAGACAAATTTGGGTTTCCGTCCTAAATAAACTCATTAATATTCTCCTCGTAATATCAAATTCATAAGGTTTTAGTCCCTCATTACACATCACACAATAAAATTGGACAAGCCTCATAAGATTTGAGTTTTAAAATTACCCCATGGCCATTTACGTCTTTTTATATACTTTTTAAATATTTTCTTTGTCTCAGACAAATCAAATGACAAATAACCTCTCCCTACACGAGTAGTGGTCAGGTCACCAAATTTTGGCAACAACAATATTTTTGAGTGACATCGCCAAATAAAAGACTAATATGAAAAGAATTTGATATTAATATGATATTACAAAAGGATTTTTTTTAGGGACTACAAATATAAAGTCGTCCGTATTACAGGGACGAAAAAACTCATTTCCTCTTTCTTTTTTTAGTTTGAGGAGCACCCAACTTATTGAAAAATTTAAATAATATAATAGGACAAGCTTTTCCAAGCTAAATTTGGATGATTTTGATTTTTTTTTGAAATCAATTATTATATACCAAACAGATAAATATTACTTATTATAACAAAAAAAGCCACGACAAATATCATAACAAGTAAATAAAAAAAAATTCTAAAAAAATAATGACATACATAAGTCTCTGTTTTCTTAACTACAATGAGTTGTTTGTTATAACTATACAACTTAAAATAAACACCAATGAAACCATAAATTTTCATAATGTGTAGTTTAATTTGAATTGCAAAAAAGATACATTAGATAGTTTGCACTTAAGAAATAACAAAACATTTGTAAGTTTTTCTCAGCTCTAAATTGACTACTCTCAAGATGAAGATATTATTCATTTGTTTTCTTCTTTTTAGTATGGTTTTGTTAAACCAGAACATACATGTTGATGGACGTATTTCATATGAACAATTACGTAAACCAAATATGCGAAGAGGGAAACTTCCTCCAACTAATGGATATCATCGAGGTTGCTCTCATATAACTAGGTGTCGAGGAAAAAAAGATAACTAGTTCTTATCAAAATAATGATATCTTTTATTGTATCTCAAAAATCATGTTTCAATGAATATTTTTCCACCATATTATGTTTGTTTATGCTTGAAACAAGTCTTCTTTATATTTAAGTTGAGACATAGATAAGTAAGTTTATTCGCGTATATTTTATAATTTTCCTTTATTTCTTCACTCTAATTTCTCAAGTTAAAAAAATTATTCTACGTATTTTTAAATGAATGAAATCCATTTGAATTTATATACATGTAGAGAGAGACAGATAGAGTACTTATCTTGATAATAAATGTAGAATATAAATATTCAATGAGTTAAATAAAATGAAAAGGAGATAACGATCATGAAATTAAAACAATAATTAATATATAATGATTGTCATTATCAAAGTATTTAATTTTTGTTAAGACAAAGTTTAAAAGAATTATGAAAAATTAAAATCCTATAAATAGAATTAAATACTAATACGTTAGTGGCCTATGAATTAAGTATTCCTTAAAAACAAGACAATGTCCAAAAAATAGTAGTTGTATCTGCCATATGTTGTACTAATGCTAAAATAAGTTAATGCACTATGGATTAAGTATCCATTGTATATGACTTATGTTGTACTTTCATTATGTTGCATCAAACTCCAATGTTCGTATAGTATTGTGTACCGCAAATAAAATTATATGTAATATTAACGTATCAATGTCTTATAAATATATTTGGTCATCTAAATATCCTAGACAAATTTAGTATGGTTGTTACTTTAATAATTTTTCAAATTTGTATTTTTAATTTCTTATTGTTTTCACGGGTCAAGACAATGCTTGAATGTTCTAATTATCTAGAGTGGAATCAACCAAATTAAACCCCGCCAATTAAAAGTTTGTATTTCTTTGCTATTTAACAAGCCTCATTTAAAGCGGCTTATTTTAAACTTTTTTAATTTTTTTTCTGCGCTAAATTTGCTTTTAGATATTGTAGTGTAGACAAATTTGGGTTTCCGTCCTAAAAAACAATCATTAATATTCTCCTCGTAATATCAAATTCATAAGGTTTTAGTCCCTCATTACACATCACACAATAAAATTGGACAAGCCTCATAAGATTTGAGTTTTAAAATTACCCCATGGCCATTTACGTCTTTTTATATACTTTTTAAATATTTTCTTTGTCTCAGACAAATCAAATGACAAATAACCTCTCCCTACACGAGTAGTGGTCAGGTCACCAAATTTTGGCAACAACAATATTTTTGAGTGACATCGCCAAATAAAAGACTAATATGAAAAGAATTTGATATTAATATGATATTACAAAAGGATTTTTTTTAGGGACTACAAATATAAAGTCGTCCGTATTACAGGGACGAAAAAACTCATTTCCTCTTTCTTTTTTTAGTTTGAGGAGCACCCAACTTATTGAAAAATTTAAATAATATAATAGGACAAGCTTTTCCAAGCTAAATTTGGATGATTTTGATTTTTTTTTGAAATCAATTATTATATACCAAACAGATAAATATTACTTATTATAACAAAAAAAGCCACGACAAATATCATAACAAGTAAATAAAAACAATTTCTAAAAAAATAATGACATACATAAGTCTCTGTTTTCTTAACTACAATGAGTTGTTTGTTATAACTATACAACTTAAAATAAACACCAATGAAACCATAAATTTTCATAATGTGTAGTTTAATTTGAATTGCAAAAAAGATACATTAGATAGTTTGCACTTAAGAAATAACAAAACATTTGTAAGTTTTTCTCAGCTCTAAATTGACTACTCTCAAGATGAAGATATTATTCATTTGTTTTCTTCTTTTTAGTATGGTTTTGTTAAACCAGAACATACATGTTGATGGACGTATTTCATATGAACAATTACGTAAACCAAATATGCGAAGAGGGAAACTTCCTCCAACTAATGGATATCATCGAGGTTGCTCTCATATAACTAGGTGTCGAGGAAAAAAAGATAACTAGTTCTTATCAAAATAATGATATCTTATATTGTATCTCAAAAATCATGTTTCAATGAATATTTTTCCACCATATTATGTTTGTTTATGCTTGAAACAAGTCTTCTTTATATTTAAGTTGAGACATAGATAAGTAAGTTTATTCGCGTATATTTTATAATTTTCCTTTATTTCTTCACTCTAATTTCTCAAGTTAAAAAAATTATTCTACGTATTTTTAAATGAATGAAATCTATTTGAATTTATATACATGTAGAGAGAGACAGATAGAGTACTTATCTTGATAATAAATGTAGAATATAAATATTCAATGAGTTAAATAAAATGAAAAGGAGATAACGATCATGAAATTAAAACAATAATTAATATATAATGATTGTCATTATCAAAGTATTTAATTTTTGTTAAGACAAAGTTTAAAAGAATTATGAAAAATTAAAATCCTATCAATAGAATTAAATACTAATACGTTAGTGGCCTATGAATTAAGTATTCCTTAAAAACAAGACAATGTCCAAAAAACAGTAGTTGTATCTGCCATATGTTGTACTAATGCTAAAATAAGTTAATGCACTATGGATTAAGTATCCATTGTATATGACTTATGTTGTACTTTCATTATGTTGCATCAAACTCCAATGTTCGTATAGTATTGTGTACCGCAAATAAAATTATATGTAATATTAACGTATCAATGTCTTATAAATATATTTGGTCATCTAAATATCCTAGACAAATTTAGTATGGTTGTTACTTTAATAATTTTTCAAATTTGTATTTTTAATTTCTTATTGTTTTCACGGGTCAAGACAATGCTTGAATGTTCTAATTATCTAGAGTGGAATCAACCAAATTAAACCCCGCCAATTAAAAGTTTGTATTTCTTTGCTATTTAACAAGCCTCATTTAAAGCGGCTTATTAGGCATTTATTTATCATACATTTTTCAATTATAAGGTCCTGTAAATGAGTAACTATATATCAATTTAATCTTCCGTCGAAAGTTCTTTTTTATGCCAAGTATGCTATAGGTATGTAGTTATTTGTAAGGACATCCAATTATCTTCTACACAAATGTAAATTATAGCATTTAATTAGGGTATGAACAAATAAATGTTTTTAAAGCAAGGTCAATAATTTAAACTTTTTTAATTTTTTTTCTGCGCCAAATTTGCTTTTAGATATTGTAGTGTAGACAAATTTGGGTTTCCGTCCTAAAAAACAATCATTAATATTCTCCTCGTAATATCAAATTCATAAGGTTTTAGTCCCTCATTACACATCACACAATAAAATTGGACAAGCCTCATAAGATTTGAGTTTTAAAATTACCCCATGGCCATTTACGTCTTTTTATATACTTTTTAAATATTTTCTTTGTCTCAGACAAATCAAATGACAAATAACCTCTCCCTACACGAGTAGTGGTCAGGTCACCAAATTTTGGCAACAACAATATTTTTGAGTGACATCGCCAAATAAAAGACTAATATGAAAAGAATTTGATATTAATATGATATTACAAAAGGATTTTTTTTAGGGACTACAAATATAAAGTCGTCCGTATTACAGGGACGAAAAAACTCATTTCCTCTTTCTTTTTTTAGTTTGAGGAGCACCCAACTTATTGAAAAATTTAAATAATATAATAGGACAAGCTTTTCCAAGCTAAATTTGGATGATTTTGATTTTTTTTTGAAATCAATTATTATATACCAAACAGATAAATATTACTTATTATAACAAAAAAAGCCACGACAAATATCATAACAAGTAAATAAAAACAATTTCTAAAAAAATAATGACATACATAAGTCTCTGTTTTCTTAACTACAATGAGTTGTTTGTTATAACTATACAACTTAAAATAAACACCAATGAAACCATAAATTTTCATAATGTGTAGTTTAATTTGAATTGCAAAAAAGATACATTAGATAGTTTGCACTTAAGAAATAACAAAACATTTGTAAGTTTTTCTCAGCTCTAAATTGACTACTCTCAAGATGAAGATATTATTCATTTGTTTTCTTCTTTTTAGTATGGTTTTGTTAAACCAGAACATACATGTTGATGGACGTATTTCATATGAACAATTACGTAAACCAAATATGCGAAGAGGGAAACTTCCTCCAACTAATGGATATCATCGAGGTTGCTCTCATATAACTAGGTGTCGAGGAAAAAAAGATAACTAGTTCTTATCAAAATAATGATATCTTTTATTGTATCTCAAAAATCATGTTTCAATGAATATTTTTCCACCATATTATGTTTGTTTATGCTTGAAACAAGTCTTCTTTATATTTAAGTTGAGACATAGATAAGTAAGTTTATTCGCGTATATTTTATAATTTTCCTTTATTTCTTCACTCTAATTTCTCAAGTTAAAAAAATTATTCTACGTATTTTTAAATGAATGAAATCTATTTGAATTTATATACATGTAGAGAGAGACAGATAGAGTACTTATCTTGATAATAAATGTAGAATATAAATATTCAATGAGTTAAATAAAATGAAAAGGAGATAACGATCATGAAATTAAAACAATAATTAATATATAATGATTGTCATTATCAAAGTATTTAATTTTTGTTAAGACAAAGTTTAAAAGAATTATGAAAAATTAAAATCCTATCAATAGAATTAAATACTAATACGTTAGTGGCCTATGAATTAAGTATTCCTTAAAAACAAGACAATGTCCAAAAAACAGTAGTTGTATCTGCCATATGTTGTACTAATGCTAAAATAAGTTAATGCACTATGGATTAAGTATCCATTGTATATGACTTATGTTGTACTTTCATTATGTTGCATCAAACTCCAATGTTCGTATAGTATTGTGTACCGCAAATAAAATTATATGTAATATTAACGTATCAATGTCTTATAAATATATTTGGTCATCTAAATATCCTAGACAAATTTAGTATGGTTGTTACTTTAATAATTTTTCAAATTTGTATTTTTAATTTCTTATTGTTTTCACGGGTCAAGACAATGCTTGAATGTTCTAATTATCTAGAGTGGAATCAACCAAATTAAACCCCGCCAATTAAAAGTTTGTATTTCTTTGCTATTTAACAAGCCTCATTTAAAGCGGCTTATTAGGCATTTATTTATCATACATTTTTCAATTATAAGGTCCTGTAAATGAGTAACTATATATCAATTTAATCTTCCGTCGAAAGTTCTTTTTTATGCCAAGTATGCTATAGGTATGTAGTTATTTGTAAGGACATCCAATTATCTTCTACACAAATGTAAATTATAGCATTTAATTAGGGTATGAACAAATAAATGTTTTTAAAGCAAGGTCAATAATTTAAACTTTTTTAATTTTTTTTCTGCGCCAAATTTGCTTTTAGATATTGTAGTGTAGACAAATTTGGGTTTCCGTCCTAAAAAACAATCATTAATATTCTCCTCGTAATATCAAATTCATAAGGTTTTAGTCCCTCATTACACATCACACAATAAAATTGGACAAGCCTCATAAGATTTGAGTTTTAAAATTACCCCATGGCCATTTACGTCTTTTTATATACTTTTTAAATATTTTCTTTGTCTCAGACAAATCAAATGACAAATAACCTCTCCCTACACGAGTAGTGGTCAGGTCACCAAATTTTGGCAACAACAATATTTTTGAGTGACATCGCCAAATAAAAGACTAATATGAAAAGAATTTGATATTAATATGATATTACAAAAGGATTTTTTTTAGGGACTACAAATATAAAGTCGTCCGTATTACAGGGACGAAAAAACTCATTTCCTCTTTCTTTTTTTAGTTTGAGGAGCACCCAACTTATTGAAAAATTTAAATAATATAATAGGACAAGCTTTTCCAAGCTAAATTTGGATGATTTTGATTTTTTTTTGAAATCAATTATTATATACCAAACAGATAAATATTACTTATTATAACAAAAAAAGCCACGACAAATATCATAACAAGTAAATAAAAACAATTTCTAAAAAAATAATGACATACATAAGTCTCTGTTTTCTTAACTACAATGAGTTGTTTGTTATAACTATACAACTTAAAATAAACACCAATGAAACCATAAATTTTCATAATGTGTAGTTTAATTTGAATTGCAAAAAAGATACATTAGATAGTTTGCACTTAAGAAATAACAAAACATTTGTAAGTTTTTCTCAGCTCTAAATTGACTACTCTCAAGATGAAGATATTATTCATTTGTTTTCTTCTTTTTAGTATGGTTTTGTTAAACCAGAACATACATGTTGATGGACGTATTTCATATGAACAATTACGTAAACCAAATATGCGAAGAGGGAAACTTCCTCCAACTAATGGATATCATCGAGGTTGCTCTCATATAACTAGGTGTCGAGGAAAAAAAGATAACTAGTTCTTATCAAAATAATGATATCTTTTATTGTATCTCAAAAATCATGTTTCAATGAATATTTTTCCACCATATTATGTTTGTTTATGCTTGAAACAAGTCTTCTTTATATTTAAGTTGAGACATAGATAAGTAAGTTTATTCGCGTATATTTTATAATTTTCCTTTATTTCTTCACTCTAATTTCTCAAGTTAAAAAAATTATTCTACGTATTTTTAAATGAATGAAATCTATTTGAATTTATATACATGTAGAGAGAGACAGATAGAGTACTTATCTTGATAATAAATGTAGAATATAAATATTCAATGAGTTAAATAAAATGAAAAGGAGATAACGATCATGAAATTAAAACAATAATTAATATATAATGATTGTCATTATCAAAGTATTTAATTTTTGTTAAGACAAAGTTTAAAAGAATTATGAAAAATTAAAATCCTATCAATAGAATTAAATACTAATACGTTAGTGGCCTATGAATTAAGTATTCCTTAAAAACAAGACAATGTCCAAAAAACAGTAGTTGTATCTGCCATATGTTGTACTAATGCTAAAATAAGTTAATGCACTATGGATTAAGTATCCATTGTATATGACTTATGTTGTACTTTCATTATGTTGCATCAAACTCCAATGTTCGTATAGTATTGTGTACCGCAAATAAAATTATATGTAATATTAACGTATCAATGTCTTATAAATATATTTGGTCATCTAAATATCCTAGACAAATTTAGTATGGTTGTTACTTTAATAATTTTTCAAATTTGTATTTTTAATTTCTTATTGTTTTCACGGGTCAAGACAATGCTTGAATGTTCTAATTATCTAGAGTGGAATCAACCAAATTAAACCCCGCCAATTAAAAGTTTGTATTTCTTTGCTATTTAACAAGCCTCATTTAAAGCGGCTTATTAGGCATTTATTTATCATACATTTTTCAATTATAAGGTCCTGTAAATGAGTAACTATATATCAATTTAATCTTCCGTCGAAAGTTCTTTTTTATGCCAAGTATGCTATAGGTATGTAGTTATTTGTAAGGACATCCAATTATCTTCTACACAAATGTAAATTATAGCATTTAATTAGGGTATGAACAAATAAATGTTTTTAAAGCAAGGTCAATAATTTAAACTTTTTTAATTTTTTTTCTGCGCCAAATTTGCTTTTAGATATTGTAGTGTAGACAAATTTGGGTTTCCGTCCTAAAAAACAATCATTAATATTCTCCTCGTAATATCAAATTCATAAGGTTTTAGTCCCTCATTACACATCACACAATAAAATTGGACAAGCCTCATAAGATTTGAGTTTTAAAATTACCCCATGGCCATTTACGTCTTTTTATATACTTTTTAAATATTTTCTTTGTCTCAGACAAATCAAATGACAAATAACCTCTCCCTACACGAGTAGTGGTCAGGTCACCAAATTTTGGCAACAACAATATTTTTGAGTGACATCGCCAAATAAAAGACTAATATGAAAAGAATTTGATATTAATATGATATTACAAAAGGATTTTTTTTAGGGACTACAAATATAAAGTCGTCCGTATTACAGGGACGAAAAAACTCATTTCCTCTTTCTTTTTTTAGTTTGAGGAGCACCCAACTTATTGAAAAATTTAAATAATATAATAGGACAAGCTTTTCCAAGCTAAATTTGGATGATTTTGATTTTTTTTTGAAATCAATTATTATATACCAAACAGATAAATATTACTTATTATAACAAAAAAAGCCACGACAAATATCATAACAAGTAAATAAAAACAATTTCTAAAAAAATAATGACATACATAAGTCTCTGTTTTCTTAACTACAATGAGTTGTTTGTTATAACTATACAACTTAAAATAAACACCAATGAAACCATAAATTTTCATAATGTGTAGTTTAATTTGAATTGCAAAAAAGATACATTAGATAGTTTGCACTTAAGAAATAACAAAACATTTGTAAGTTTTTCTCAGCTCTAAATTGACTACTCTCAAGATGAAGATATTATTCATTTGTTTTCTTCTTTTTAGTATGGTTTTGTTAAACCAGAACATACATGTTGATGGACGTATTTCATATGAACAATTACGTAAACCAAATATGCGAAGAGGGAAACTTCCTCCAACTAATGGATATCATCGAGGTTGCTCTCATATAACTAGGTGTCGAGGAAAAAAAGATAACTAGTTCTTATCAAAATAATGATATCTTTTATTGTATCTCAAAAATCATGTTTCAATGAATATTTTTCCACCATATTATGTTTGTTTATGCTTGAAACAAGTCTTCTTTATATTTAAGTTGAGACATAGATAAGTAAGTTTATTCGCGTATATTTTATAATTTTCCTTTATTTCTTCACTCTAATTTCTCAAGTTAAAAAAATTATTCTACGTATTTTTAAATGAATGAAATCTATTTGAATTTATATACATGTAGAGAGAGACAGATAGAGTACTTATCTTGATAATAAATGTAGAATATAAATATTCAATGAGTTAAATAAAATGAAAAGGAGATAACGATCATGAAATTAAAACAATAATTAATATATAATGATTGTCATTATCAAAGTATTTAATTTTTGTTAAGACAAAGTTTAAAAGAATTATGAAAAATTAAAATCCTATCAATAGAATTAAATACTAATACGTTAGTGGCCTATGAATTAAGTATTCCTTAAAAACAAGACAATGTCCAAAAAACAGTAGTTGTATCTGCCATATGTTGTACTAATGCTAAAATAAGTTAATGCACTATGGATTAAGTATCCATTGTATATGACTTATGTTGTACTTTCATTATGTTGCATCAAACTCCAATGTTCGTATAGTATTGTGTACCGCAAATAAAATTATATGTAATATTAACGTATCAATGTCTTATAAATATATTTGGTCATCTAAATATCCTAGACAAATTTAGTATGGTTGTTACTTTAATAATTTTTCAAATTTGTATTTTTAATTTCTTATTGTTTTCACGGGTCAAGACAATGCTTGAATGTTCTAATTATCTAGAGTGGAATCAACCAAATTAAACCCCGCCAATTAAAAGTTTGTATTTCTTTGCTATTTAACAAGCCTCATTTAAAGCGGCTTATTAGGCATTTATTTATCATACATTTTTCAATTATAAGGTCCTGTAAATGAGTAACTATATATCAATTTAATCTTCCGTCGAAAGTTCTTTTTTATGCCAAGTATGCTATAGGTATGTAGTTATTTGTAAGGACATCCAATTATCTTCTACACAAATGTAAATTATAGCATTTAATTAGGGTATGAACAAATAAATGTTTTTAAAGCAAGGTCAATAATTTAAACTTTTTTAATTTTTTTTCTGCGCCAAATTTGCTTTTAGATATTGTAGTGTAGACAAATTTGGGTTTCCGTCCTAAAAAACAATCATTAATATTCTCCTCGTAATATCAAATTCATAAGGTTTTAGTCCCTCATTACACATCACACAATAAAATTGGACAAGCCTCATAAGATTTGAGTTTTAAAATTACCCCATGGCCATTTACGTCTTTTTATATACTTTTTAAATATTTTCTTTGTCTCAGACAAATCAAATGACAAATAACCTCTCCCTACACGAGTAGTGGTCAGGTCACCAAATTTTGGCAACAACAATATTTTTGAGTGACATCGCCAAATAAAAGACTAATATGAAAAGAATTTGATATTAATATGATATTACAAAAGGATTTTTTTTAGGGACTACAAATATAAAGTCGTCCGTATTACAGGGACGAAAAAACTCATTTCCTCTTTCTTTTTTTAGTTTGAGGAGCACCCAACTTATTGAAAAATTTAAATAATATAATAGGACAAGCTTTTCCAAGCTAAATTTGGATGATTTTGATTTTTTTTTGAAATCAATTATTATATACCAAACAAATAAATATTACTTATTATAACAAAAAAAGCCACGACAAATATCATAACAAGTAAATAAAAACAATTTCTAAAAAAATAATGACATACATAAGTCTCTGTTTTCTTAACTACAATGAGTTGTTTGTTATAACTATACAACTTAAAATAAACACCAATGAAACCATAAATTTTCATAATGTGTAGTTTAATTTGAATTGCAAAAAAGATACATTAGATAGTTTGCACTTAAGAAATAACAAAACATTTGTAAGTTTTTCTCAGCTCTAAATTGACTACTCTCAAGATGAAGATATTATTCATTTGTTTTCTTCTTTTTAGTATGGTTTTGTTAAACCAGAACATACATGTTGATGGACGTATTTCATATGAACAATTACGTAAACCAAATATGCGAAGAGGGAAACTTCCTCCAACTAATGGATATCATCGAGGTTGCTCTCATATAACTAGGTGTCGAGGAAAAAAAGATAACTAGTTCTTATCAAAATAATGATATCTTTTATTGTATCTCAAAAATCATGTTTCAATGAATATTTTTCCACCATATTATGTTTGTTTATGCTTGAAACAAGTCTTCTTTATATTTAAGTTGAGACATAGATAAGTAAGTTTATTCGCGTATATTTTATAATTTTCCTTTATTTCTTCACTCTAATTTCTCAAGTTAAAAAAATTATTCTACGTATTTTTAAATGAATGAAATCTATTTGAATTTATATACATGTAGAGAGAGACAGATAGAGTACTTATCTTGATAATAAATGTAGAATATAAATATTCAATGAGTTAAATAAAATGAAAAGGAGATAACGATCATGAAATTAAAACAATAATTAATATATAATGATTGTCATTATGAAAGTATTTAATTTTTGTTAAGACAAAGTTTAAAAGAATTATGAAAAATTAAAATCCTATAAATAGAATTAAATACTAATACGTTAGTGGCCTATGAATTAAGTATTCCTTAAAAACAAGACAATGTCCAAAAAATAGTAGTTGTATCTGCCATATGTTGTACTAATGCTAAAATAAGTTAATGCACTATGGATTAAGTATCCATTGTATATGACTTATGTTCTACTTTCATTATGTTGCATCAAACTCCAATGTTCGTATAGTATTATTGTGTACCGCAAATAAAATTATATGTAATATTAACGTATCCATATCTTATAAATATATTTGGTCATCTAAATATCCTAGACAAATTTAGTATGGTTGTTACTTTAATATTTTTTCAAATTTGTATTTTTAATTTCTTATTGTTTTCACGGGTCAAGACAATGCTTGAATGTTCTAATTATCTAGAGTGGAATCAACCAAATTAAACCCCGCAAATTAAAAGTTTGTATTTCTTTGCTATTTAACAAGCCTCATTTAAAGCGGCTTATTAGGCATTTATTTATCATACATTTTTCAATTATAAGGTCTTGTAAATGAGTAACTATATATCAATTTTATCTTCCGCCGAAAGTTCTTTTTTATGCCAAGTATGCTATAGGTTTGTATTTATTTGTAAGGACATCAATTATCTTCTACACAAATGTAAATTATAGCATTTAATTAGGGTATTGTGACACCCCGTTTTTCATAGCCCAAAAGTGGGTTTTTTTTTTCTTTTTAAACTAAACAAAGCATTTGAAATGAAACATTCCCGATCGCCCTTAAATTAAATCAGAGCAAACACTTTTCAAAATAACGATCGAGATGCAATGCATTTTTGTTATAAATTATTTTCACAATAAAAGTTTAAGAGTAAAAACCAAACGCTATGTATAAACAAACATAGCGGCAACATCTATTCCGAAATATGTCATAATACAATTTCATAGTATAAAGACAGTAGAAAATAAATCAGAGTAACATGACTCTTAAACAACTACCCCTAAGCTGATCCTTAAACTCTACTAAAGATGAATGGGTGACGAAGACCCACCGACAGCTTCAAGCCTCGCCGCTTCTCAACGCGGTACAAGTGAAAACCTAAAAAAGTCTCGTAGAGGGTCACCAACTAAAAATAACATATAACAAAAAATACGCAGCGCAAGATACACAATACATGTCATCATTTACACATTTAATCATATGAATCGCATATCATAGAATATAAGTGCACGGATAATCTATCAATCACACACAACAGTATTCAAATGCACAATTAGCCTATCAATGCATACTCTATATGAAATGTAGCGCCAATAGGTCCATCTCCTATTGGTCGTCATATGCATGAATTCCGGAATTTAACCTCTCCGCAGAGAGTCGTAGGTCCATCTCCTACTAAACCCCACAGGGCAGGTGAAGTCTCCATCTGACAAACAACGACTCAATAAAATCCCGCATAATTAGGTGGTCTCCATCTGACACACCCCGTGCAGTCTCCATCTGACATACACGACTATGAAATGCATGAGCATAATACTATTTATTTCACATATATTGGGCAGTCTCCATCTGACAGACCCCGTGCAGTCTCCATCTGACATGCACGTTCATATATGCTCATGCAACAAATTACATTTACATATCATACAAGCATATGTAATTCACAATCACATGTCAATACATATATTTATAACAAAATCATATGTAAGACAACTAAAACTCATGTACAACAAGATATTCAATCAAGTATATGCATCAACATTTCATATTATTCAGTCATATGAAATTCATCACAACCAGTCAAACATGTGTACAATATAGCATGTTCTCAAACAAGTTCTCATCACGAGAATACATCACAAAAAAAACATCCTCATAAATTCACATCACATCATATCAAGAAAAATACACATGTTCAAGAAACAATTACACATGTATAAAAAGCACTCGATATTTCGAGGTATATGAAATCGTTAGAAAGTGCCCCTACCTTAGCAAGCTTCCAACACGTTCATTTATGTTATGCGAGGAACGTCCGTCTCTCTCTCAACGAAGTCCCCATTCCGGTTAATACTCTTAACCTTTTAAAATATAAAACTTATCTATATTAATTACCACATTCTGATAGATCACTCAAATAGTCCTAATTCAACTACTAATGGATCTAGACCTAGGATTGTTCTCTCACAATTAACTAAGTTCAAAACATTTTAAAAACAACTCATAAAAAAATAATATAATTTAAATAAATAGTTTTTCTCGGACAAGCGTTATAACAAATAGTTTATCTAAAAACGCCGTCAATTAAATTCAAACTATTTTAAAACACAATCCTCGACAAAGAGTTTTTATTTCACTTCACAAATCGAATTTCAGACACTTTTCTCTTTTCATAGAAAAATAATCTCTATTATTTTTCTACTACTATATTTTAAATCCAAAAACGACGATAAATAATTACCAACTTAAAACGACCATGACTCAGTCATTCTTTGTCCGATCATCGCAAACCATATGTCCATTTTCATCGTTTCAAAAAGGCGGATCTAATGGTTCACGTTTTAGGACTCATTAACAAATTAAAAGGGCGGAAATACCCTTTCCAATTTCGGCCAGTACCAAAAGTAACCTCAAAAAGATCTTTTTAAGATGCGAATTATCAATAAATTATGTTCAAGGTAAAACGGTCATACTTTATTCGTTCTTGGTCTGATTAAGGCAAACCATATGTCATTTTCTTCGTCTTGAAAAGACGGATCAAATGGGTTACTTTTTAAGACACAAAAACAAATTAAGTATGCCCAGAAATCCTCTTGTGTTTCGGCCAGAGCAACAAAATCAACTCAAAAACAATTTTCTCCAAAATCAAACTTAATAAAAATGGTTTGCAACTTACTTGTTTCACATAGACAATTCAGTTTGGTTTAATTCCACGCTAAACAACTTTTTCTCAAAACCCTAACTTCAACAACATAAAATTTTAGGACTTTTGCTTTACTATCTTTTCTATCAAAAATTGAATTCATAAAACAAGTAGTGCTAGCTTCAATTAAAAGGAAATCATATAATAAATTCATTTCTAACGATTTCAAAAATCACAAAATTCTTAAAGTGCTCTCAATCAAAATTTCTTTTAGATCTAACACTAACTAACATGTATCTATATTATTAACAAAGGAAAATGAGCTAAAAAAAATGAAATAAATCATCCTCAAACCTCTAAAGTTTTTGGCCAACTAGGGAGAAAAGGGAGAGAGGTTTCCTTACCACTTTGCTTATGTCAAAAGCTTCACCAAGTTGTGATCTACACTTTCTCTCTTGGAACCTTGATCCAATTCTCACTCAAGCTCTCACAAAATTAGGATTTTAGGCATACTAACACTTAGGAAAAAGAAAAAGAATGAAAGATGGAGGGGGAGAGTTCTCTGCGTGAGAGAGAAGAAGAAATGAGATTGTGTTTCAATTCACTCATATAAGTATAAATAGTTTACTAAAATGAATCTTGGCCATTGGATCAAAAGTAATATTTCTAAGATTAAATCCTAGTCATTAGATCAAACTTAGTCACCAAGTTTCCTTCCAAAAATATCTAGATATTTTGTGATATTGTCAACTCATCTCACTCAGTCCCCGCGCTCGTTCTTAAAAGAGTCGAATCTCGCATACTAATAAATTTTACGAAAACAGAAAAAATATACCGTAAACAATTTAAATAAAAGAATTCATAATTTTTCGATTAAATTTTATTCCGAATAAATTTTCGCTCCTTAGCTCGGAAAAATATTATGAGATTAAATTCTCAACACAGTCGATATATAAAGTCTCTATTTAAATTTTGACGGAAATCGGAAACTGTAAAATTTTCAAACAGCGGATATATCTTGCTCGTTTTTCTCAAAAATCTAAAGTAATATATTTTCAAAATTCCGACGAGATAAAAAATGTTTTTAAACTCACTTTAAGCTTACAAAACCATTGTGCCAATTTTTCAAATCTTGAACTAACGCGCAATCACAATCTCAATAAAACTCATGTTAAAACGTACAAAAACAAAAAGCAGAATATAATTTAATATTATAAAAAAATCTAATAATCTCTGCTACAATATTTCTAAGGGTCTTACATTCTACCCACCAAAAAGATGTTTCGTCCTCGAAACATAAAGTAAGAGTAACAACTCCGCAGGTTTACTAACACCTACACTGGCACAATTCTGCATCGATCGTAACCCTCTACAAGTCGCACTGGTTTCAAACTCTAGACACTAGCTAAACATCCCTCAAAGAGTTCACCGAACTCTGGGTCCTCCAAGATCCTAGGTTATCACAACAAACTTTCAAAGTAACATTTTCCGCCTCCGCAACATAGCTCATTCCACTAAGTTCACGCGAAATGGTGACTGGCTACCCTCCAAAGAAAAACTCCAAGAACTCTCTACACACTTTCAAAGCTAGCAAAACTAATCGATTCCAGTCAACATGATTTTGTCTATTATTAACAAGAGATTAAGGGTGATCAGTTCCTCAATTTGTCAATAGATAGCCGACAATCATGATGGTGGCTTTGACCATCTTTACTTAACTTTAATAATGCTCTCTTCCACTTGGGTGCAAAGTCAACTCAGGCACAATGGTCCAAATATCCATACGAGGTTTACTACACATTTTACTCGATCTCTTACTACTTCGATCTAGTCAACGAGAATCACACGCTCAAAACAAGTCACTTAAACTCTCATAGTTGCGTTGATCTGCCATCTTTCAATTTTCAAAACTCGTTCTAGTCACAGTCTTAATAACACAATCCTAACACCCGTTTAGTAAACAAAGCTCCACAATTTTTCTTTTTGGTACTCGCCAACTTATCATCTACTTTTCTTGGACTTCCTTTATTCAAATCTCAAATTCCCAATATTCAATCTCTTATGCGTCCATATTATTTCCATATTGAACACTTGGCTTACTCTTGCATGCCTAAACACACAACATTTCTCTTTGCTAACTGTCACCGTTGGCACAAATCATCTTACATCATATCCCTATTATATTTTTGTAATCTCTTGAGTTTTCTTACCTCTTACCATTAAATTTTATTTTCTGTACAAGATCTTGTCGCCCTATATATTCTTAATTGTTCCAATATCTTATTCTCAGATTAAACTCCTACATCCGAAATGCATCTTGTGATATTTCTCACCACCATTGTTGCTCAACTTTTCATGTTCTCAACCTCCGAAATCTTTTATCTTCTCAATGTGCATTTTCCACTTTGCCATGCCTTTCTTAACAAGTATAATATTTTAAAACTTTCTGCTTTCCACAGAACTCTCTAGGTGTTTCTCCATAACTTGTTTTAATACATCTTTCCAATGAATAACTTTTTCACTTCATTCATTTGTTCAATAATAAAAGGTAATACTTAAACTCGTCTCAACTTCCAGAATCTCGTGTGAAAATCATCGACATGCTTTTTCACTTAGTGGTTTCACCGTCCTAATTCTTACTGTAAACTTTTTCGCAATTTTAAAATTTTTCCTTATCTTTATTCTTTCGTACTTTTATCCAATATTCCTAGCTCCGCCTTCGTTGGCATACACTCCTCAAGTGATTCTTAACACCTCATTACTCCTTACAAATTGCATCATCGTAGTCCTATTGACAATCTCTTTTTAACTTTTCTAACTTAACCAATGAGTTTGTCGGCATCCCCTTACAACTCGAACTACTTTCTTGTTTCCTCGCCTACATAAAACATAAATTTTCCTTTTCGACTACATTGTCGATATTATAAACTCTACAAACTCCAATTAAGTCATCCTCGACCCTTTTGTAATTTGCAACATCCAAGTTCAGTAACCGCCTAAAGTTGGTTCCCAAACAACTGTGACCTCCATCTAATTGATTCCAAACAACATCTTTAATTCTCCGCACACAATCCAAAAATTCTCATTCCACATCAACTTGTGTCCAATCAAGTATACCCTTCTCTATTCGATTAATCCCTAATCATCGTGACTATTCTAAAGTCATAGTATTCTCTAATACTAATAATCAATCTCATGCATGTCTATCTCCAAACTTATTCTCACATCTTCACTATAAATTATTTCAAACTAGCTTAGTTTACTCATCCACATAGCCGATGAGCACTTATCTCAAATTTTAACGCTCGACTTCTCAAAACTACCCACCAAAGCATTAATCATTTGCTACTATAATTTCCTCACTTCGTTGATACCCAAATCAAAATCTTGAATATAATCCTCAAGAACTCCAAATAATTACTACACCATTTAAATTCCTCCAATACATATTAATATTCAACAAAAAGTCTTTCCAACGATCAACTCTTATTGCCTTAGTACTCTTAATAACAAACTCTTTTCTACTCTTTGTACAACATCTCTAGTAAAAATCCAAAATTCTCGTTCATTATTTGAATTACTTAACACTTGATTATCTATACTTATATGGTTCAATAAACTCAAGGTACCACTTGGTCCTTCAATCACCTCAGTCGATTAAAATGTTGTCCTAAAAGTGATTCAACACAGAGTCTCTTTTCAACTCTTGACAAATCCCTTCAAACTACTCCAGATATTTGCATTCCGTTAGGGTTTACATGCCGATAGCTAACCATTTTAGCTTACACTGCCACAGTTCTCTAGGTATTTCCATACTTTACACCTCTAGTATCACCTATCATCGATATACAACTCACTTTCCAAGGTTGAAATCATTGTCCTTATCTAAACATCCCTCCAAATCTACACTTTTCCAATCAATACATTACCTATAGTTTCATCTCACATTAACCTTTAAACAAACTATCTGTGGAACTACATATAATTTTCCACTTATCAACGTGATATTTGGTCTCTGACCTACAATCATCATTAGATTCGTCCTTAAAAATATTATTTTCAAATCGAATATATCTCAACTACTCCAGTTTAACCCTTAAGGTATCCACTATTCTTATAATTATCGTCTAACTTCACTAGGTTCGCTCACTCTGACGTGCAATGCCCTCTGGGTTTTCATACAAGCCATTTCGTTGCCATCCAAACATCATAATTGATTCCAAAATTCAAATGACATACTTGTCTGCTCTATAATTCCATGCTGGCTGCATCTCCGTAATAGTTAACATCTACATCCAGTTTATCTCGAAACTCATAGGAGTGAACATCTAATATTTTTCTCAAAATGTCTCTCAAAACAAGTCCTTATAATTGCAATCTTTTATCAAAATCACGTCCTATCATCCATTCTTAGTACCTCCGAGTGACAACACCCAATCCTGCTTATAACCTATTACTTCTAAGAATCTCTTGTAGTTCTTATCCGCTCCAACCCCATCTTCTCTAGACTGCTGCGCTTCAAGAATTCGGAAACACTCCTCGACCAAAGTCGACCAATGCTCTAGGGTATTAATTATTGTACTCACTAAAGTAATATGGAGAACATTATTTCTGTTAAGAAATAATCAATTAGCTAAGCATATAACATACTTAACTTAAAACTACTACCACATAACCCATAAGGACTCGAGCACTTATGCGCACTAAACCCCTTGGCAAGAATCTACCACCATGCTTAGGACACCTGATCACCTTAGGACACCCGACTCAAGACCCCTTGGCGAGAATCTACCGCCATGCTCTGATACCACAATGTAACACCCCGTTTTTCATAGCCCAAAAGTGGGTTTTTTTTTATCTTTTTAAACTAAACAAAGCATTTGAAATGAAACATTCCCGATCGCCCTTAAATTAAATCAGAGTAAACACATTTTAAAATAACGATCGAGATGCAATGCATTTTTGTTATAAATTATTTTCACAATAAAAGTTTAAGAGTAAAAACCAAACGCTATGTATAAACAAACATAACGGCAACATCTATTCAAAAATATGTCATAAGACAATTTCATAATATAAAGACAGTAGAAAATAAATCAGAGTAACATGACTCTTAAACAACTACCCCTAAGCTGATCCTTAAACTCTACTAAAGATGAATGGGTGACGAAGACCCACCGACAGCTTCAAGCCTCGCCGCTTCTCAACGCGGTACATGTGAAAACCTAAAAAAGTCTCGTAGAGGGTCACCAACTAAAAATAACATATAACAAAAAATACGCAGCGCAAGATACACAATACATGTCATCATTTACACATTTAATCATATGAATCGCATATCATAGAATATAAGTGCACGGATAATCTATCAATCACACACAATAGTATTGAAATGCACAATTAGCCTATCAATGCATACTCTATATGAAATGTAGCGCCAATAGGTCCATCTCCTATTGGTCGTCATATGCATGAATTCCGGAATTTAACCTCTCCGCAGAGAGTCGTAGGTCCATCTCCTACTAAACCCCACAGGGCAGGTGAAGTCTCCATCTGACAAACACCGACTCAATAAAATCCCGCATAATTAGGTGGTCTCCATCTGACACACCCTGTGCAGTCTCCATCTGACATACACGACTATGAAATGCATGAGCATAATACTATTTATTTCACATATATTGGGCAGTCTCCATCTGACAGACCCCGTGCAGTCTCCATCTGACATGCACGTTCATATATGCTCATGCAACAATTTACATTTACATATCATACAAGCATATGTAATTCACAATCACATGTCAATACATATATTTATAACAAAATCATATGTAAGACAACTAAAACTCATGCACAACAAGATATTCAATCAAGTATATGCATCAACATTTCATATTATTCAGTCATATGAAATTCATCACAACCAGTCAAACATGTGTACAATATAGCATGTTCTCAAACAAGTTCTCATCACGAGAATACATCACAAAAAAAACATCCTCATAAATTCACATCACATCATATCAAGAAAAATACACATGTTCAAGAAACAATTACACATGCATAAAAAGCACTCGATATTTCGAGGTATATGAAATCGTTAGAAAGTGCCCCTACCTTAGCAAGCTTCCAACACGTTCATTTATGTTATGCGAGGAACGTCCGTCTCTCTCTCAACGAAGTCCCCATTCCGGTTAATACTCTTAACCTCTTAAAATATAAAACTTATCTATGTTAATTACCACATTCTGATAGATCACTCAAATAGTCCTAATTCAACTACTAATGGATCTAGACCTAGGATTGTTCTCTCACAATTAACTAAGCTCAAAACATTTTAAAAACAACTCATAAAAAAATAATATAATTTAAATAAATAGTTTTTCTCGGACAAGCGCTATAACAAATAGTTTATCTAAAAACGCCATCAATTAAATTCAAACTATTTTAAAACACAATCCTCGACAAAGAGTTTTTATTTCACTTCACAAATCGAATTTCAGACACTTTTCTCTTTTCATAGAAAAATAATCTCTATTATTTTTCTACTACTATATTTTAAATCCAAAAACGACGATAAATAATTACCAACTTAAAACAACCATGACTCAGTCATTCTTTGTCCGATCATCGCAAACCATATGTCCATTTTCATCGTTTCAAAAAGGCGGATCTAATGGTTCACGTTTTAGGACTCATTAACAAATTAAAAGGGCGGAAATACCCTTTCCAATTTCGGCCAGTACCAAAAGTAACCTCAAAAAGATCTTTTTAAGATGCGAATTATCAATAAATTATGTTCAAGGTAAAACGGTCATACTTTATTCGTTCTTGGTCAGATTAAGGCAAACCATATGTCATTTTCTTCGTCTTGAAAAGACGGATCAAATGGGTTACTTTTTAAGACACAAAAACAAATTAAGTATGCCCAGAAATCCTCTTGTGTTTCGGCCAGAGCAACAAAATCAACTCAAAAACAATTTTCTCCAAAATCAAACTTAATAAAAATGGTTTGCAACTTACTTGTTTCACATAGACAATTCAGTTTGGTTTAATTCCACGCTAAACAACTTTTTCTCAAAACCCTAACTTCAACAACATAAAATTTTAGGACTTTTGCTTTACTATCTTTTCTATCAAAAATTGAATTCATAAAACAAGTAGTGCTAGCTTCAATTAAAAGGAAATCATATAATAAATTCATTTCAAACGATTTCAAAAATCACAAAATTCTTAAAGTGCTCTCAATCAAATTTTCTTTTAGATCTAACACTAACTAACATGTATCTATATTATTCACAAAGGAAAATGAGCTAAAAAAAATGAAATAAATCATCCTCAAACCTCTAAAGTTTTTGGCCAACTAGGGAGAAAAGGGAGAGAGGTTTCCTTACCACTTTGCTTATGTCAAAAGCTTCACCAAGTTGTGATCTACACTTTCTCTCTTGGAACCTTGATCCAATTCTCACTCAAGCTCTCACAAAATTAGGATTTTAGGCATACTAACACTTAGGAAAAAGAAAAAGAATGAAAGATGGAGGGGGAGAGTTCTCTGCGTGAGAGAGAAGAAGAAATGAGATTGTGATTCAATTCACTCATATAAGTATAAATAGTTTACTAAAATGAATCTTGGCCATTTGATCAAAAGTAATATTTCTAAGATTAAATCCTAGTCATTAGATCAAACTTAGTCACCAAGTTTCCTTCCAAAAATATCTAGATATTTTGTGATATTGTCAACTCATCTCAGTCAGTCCCCGCGCTCGTTCTTAAACGAGTCGAATCTCGCATACTAATAAATTTTACGAAAACAGAAAAAATATACCGTAAACAATTTAAATAAAAGAATTCATAATTTTTCGATTAAATTTTATTCCGAATAAATTTTCGCTCCTTAGCTCGGAAAAATATTATGAGATTAAATTCTCAACACAGTCGATATATAAAGTCTCTATTTAAATTTTGACGGAAATCGGAAACTGTAAAATTTTCAAACAGCGGATATATCTTGCTCGTTTTTCTCAAAAATCTAAAGTAATATATTTTCAAAATTCCGACGAGATAAAAAATGTTTTTAAACTCACTTTAAGCTTACAAAACCATTGTGCCAATTTTTCAAATCTTGAACTAACGCGTAATCACAATCTCAATAAAACTCATGTTAAAACGTACAAAAACAAAAAGCAGAATATAATTTAATATTATAAAAAAATCTAATAATCTCTGCTACAATATTTCTAAGGGTCTTACATTCTACCCACCAAAAAGATGTTTCGTCCTCGAAACATAAAGTAAAGTAACAACTCCGCAGGTTTACTAACACCAACACTGGCACAATTCTGCATCGATCGTAACCCTCTACAAGTCGCACTGGTTTCAAACTCTAGACACTAGCTAAACATCCCTCAAAGAGTTCACCGAACTCTGGGTCCTCCAAGATCCTAGGTTATCACAACAAACTTTCAAAGTAACATTTTCCGCCTCCGCAACATAGCTCATTCCACTAAGTTCACGCGAAATGGTGACTGGCTACCCTCCAAAGAAAAACTCCAAGAACTCTCTACACACTTTCAAAGCTAGCAAAACTAATCGATTCCAGTCAACATGATTTTGTCTATTATTAACAAGAGATTAAGGGTGATCAGTTCCTCAATTTGTCAATAGATAGCCGACAATCATGATGGTGGCTTTGACCATCTTTACTTAACTTTAATAATGCTCTCTTCCACTTGGGTGCAAAGTCATCTCAGGCACAACGGTCCAAATATCCATACGAGGTTTACTACACATTTTACTCGATCTCTTACTACTTCGATCTAGTCAACGAGAATCACACGCTCAAAACAAGTCACTTAAACTCTCATAGTTGCGCTGATCTGCCATCTTTCAATTTTCAAAACTCGTTCTAGTCACAGTCTTAATAACACAATCCTAACATCCGTTTAGTAAACAAAGCTCCACAATTTTTCTTTTTGGTACTCGCCAACTTATCATCTACTTTTCTTGGACTTCCTTTATTCAAATCTCAAATTCCCAATATTCAATCTCTTATGCGTCCATATTATTTCCATATTGAACACTTGGCTTACTCTTGCATGCCCATACACACAACATGTCTCTTTGCTAACTGTCACCGTTGGCACAAATCATCTTACATCATATCCCTATTATATTTCTGTAATCTCTTGAGTTTTCTTACCTCTTACCATTAAATTTTATTTTCCGTACAAGATCTTGTCGCCCTATATATTCTTAATTGTTCCAATATCTTATTCTTAGATTAAACTCCTACATCCGAAATGCATCTTGTGATATTTCTCACCACCATTGTTGCTCAACTTTTCATATTCTCAACCTCCGAAATCTTTTATCTTCTAAACGTGCATTTTCCACTTTGCCATGCCTTTCTTAACAAGTATAATATTTTAAAACTTTCTGGTTTCCACAGAACTCTCTAGGTGTTTCTCCATAACTTGTTTTAATACATCTGTCCAATGAATAACTTTTTCACTTCATTCATTTGTTCAATAATAAAAGGTAATACTTAAACTCGTCTCAACTTCCAGAATCTCGTGTGAAAATCATCGACATGCTTTTTCACTTAGTGGTTTCACCGTCCTAATTCTTACTGTAAACTTTTTCGCAATTTTAAAATTTTTCCTTATCTTTATTCTTTCGTACATTTATCGAATATTCCTTGCTCCACCTTCGTTGGCATACACTCCTCAAGTGATTCTTAACTCCTCATTACTCCTTACAAATTGCATCATCGTAGTCCTATTGACAATCTCTTTTTAACTTTTCTAACTTAACCAATGAGTTTGTCGGCATCCCCTTACAACTCGAACTACTTTCTTGTTTCCTCGCCTACATAAAACATAAATTTTCCTTTTCGACTACATTGTCGATATTATAAACTCTACAAACTCCAATTAAGTCATCCTCGACCCTTTTGTAATTTGCAACATCCAAGTTCAGTAACCGCCTAAAGTTGGTTCCCAAACAACTGTGACCTCCATCTAGTTGATTCCAAACAACATCTTTAATTCTCCGCACACAATCCAAAAATTCTCATTCCACATCAACTTGTGTCCAATCAAGTATACCCTTCTCTATTCGATTAATCCCTAATCATCGTGACTATTCTAAAGTCATAGTATTCTCTAATACTAATAATCAATCTCATGCATGTCTATCTCCAAACTTATTCTCACATCTTCACTATAAATTATTTCAAACTAGCTTAGTTTACTCATCCACATAGCCGATGAGCACTTATCTCAAATTTTAACGCTCGACTTCTCAAAACTACCCACCAAAGCATTAATCATTTGCTACTATAATTTCCTCACTTCGTTGATACCCAAATCAAAATCTTTAATATAATCGTCAAGAACTCTAAATAATTACTACACCATTTAAATTCCTCCATTACATATTAATATTCAACAAAAAGTCTTTCCAACAATCAACTCTTATTGCCTTAGTACTCTTAATAACAAACTCTTTTCTACTCTTTGTACAACATCTCTAGTAAAAATCCAAAATTCTCGTTCATTATTTGAATTACTTAACACTTGATTATCTATACTTATATGGTTCAATAAACTCAAGGTACAACTTGGTCCTTCAATCACCTCAGTCGATTAAAATGTTGTCCTAAAAGTGATTCAACACAGAGTCTCTTTTCAACTCTTGACAAATCCCTTCAAACTACTCCAGATATTTGCATTCCGTTAGGGTTTACATGCCGATAGCTAACCATTTTAGCTTACACTGCCACAGTTCTCTAGGTATTTCCATACTTTACACCTCTAGTATCACCTATCATCGATATACAACTCACTTTCCAAGGTTGAAATCATTGTCCTTATCTAAACATCCCTCCAAATCCACACTTATCCAATCAATACATTACCTATAGTTTCATCTCACATTAACCTCTAAACAAACTATCTGTGGAACTACATATAATTTTCCACTTATCAACGTGATATTTGGTCTCTTACCTACAATCATCATTAGATTCGTCCTTAAAAATATTATTTTCAAATCGAATATATCTCAACTACTCCAGTTTAACCCTTAAGGAATCCACTATTCTTATAATTATCGTCTAACTTCACTAGGTTCGCTCACTCTGACATGCAATGCCCTCTGGGTTTTCATACAAGCCATTTCGTTGCCATCCAAACATCATAATTGATTCCAAAATTCAAATGACATACTTGTCTGCTCTATAATTCCATGCTGGCTGCATCTCCGTAATAGTTAACATCTACATCCAGTTTATCTCGAAACTCATAGGAGTGAACATCTAATAATTTTCTCAAAATGTCTCTCAAAACAAGTCCTTATCATCCATTCTTAGTACCTCCGAGTGACAACACCCAATCCTGCTTATAACCTATTACTTCTAAGAATCTCTTGTAGTTCTTATCCGCTCCAACCCCATCTTCTCTAGACTGCTACGCTTCAAGAATTCGGAAACACTCCTCGACGAAAGTCGACCAATGCTCTAGGGTATTAATTATTGTACTCACTAAAGTACTATGGGGAACATTATTTCTGTTAAGAAATAATCAATTAGCTAAGCATATAACATACTTAACTTAAAACTACTACCACATAACCCATAAGGACTCGAGCACTTATGCGCACTAAACCCCTTGGCAAGAATCTACCACCATGCTTAGGACACCTGATCAGCTTAGGACACCCGACTCAAGACCCCTTGGCGAGAATCTACCGCCATGCTCTGATACCACAATGTAACACCCCGTTTTTCATAGCCCAAAAGTGGGTTTTTTTTTCTTTTTAAACTAAACAAAGCATTTGAAATGAAGCATTCCCGATCGCCCTTAAATTAAATCAGAGTAAACACTTTTTAAAATAACGATCGAGATGCAATGCATTTTTGTTATAAATTATTTTCACAATAAAAGTTTAAGAGTAAAAACCAAACGCTATGTATAAACAAACATAGCGGCAACATCTATTCCGAAATATGTCATAATACAATTTCATAGTATAAAGACAGTAGAAAATAAATCAGAGTAACATGACTCTTAAACAACTACCCTTAAGCTGATCCTTAAACTCTACTAAAGATGAATGGGTGACGAAGACCCACCGACAGCTTCAAGCCTCGCCGCTTCTCAACGCGGTACAAGTGAAAACCTAAAAAAGTCTCGTAGAGGGTCACCAACTAAAAATAACATATAACAAAAAATACGCAGCGCCAGATACACAATACATGTCATCATATACACATTTAATCATATGAATCGCATATCATAGAATATAAGTGCACGGATAATCTATCAATCACACACAACAGTATTCAAATGCACAATTAGCCTATCAATGCATACTCTATATGAAATGTAGCGCCAATAGGTCCATCTCCTATTGGTCGTCATATGCATGAATTCCGGAATTTAACCTCTCCGCAGAGAGTCGTAGGTCCATCTCCTACTAAACCCCACAGGGCAGGTGAAGTCTCCATCTGACAAACACCGACTCAATAAAATCCCGCATAATTAGGTGGTCTCCATCTGACACACCCCGTGCAGTCTCCATCTGACATACACGACTATGAAATGCATGAGCATAATACTATTTATTTCACATATATTGGGCAGTCTCCATCTGACAGACCCCGTGCAGTCTCCATCTGACATGCACGTTCATATATGCTCATGCAACAATTTACATTTACATATCATACAAGCATATGTAATTCACAATCACATGTCAATACATATATTTATGACAAAATCATATGTAAGACAACTAAAACTCATGTACAACAAGATATTCAATCAAGTATATGCATCAACATTTCATATTATTCAGTCATATGAAATTCATCACAACCAGTCAAACATGTGTACAATATAGCATGTTCTCAAACAAGTTCTCATCACGAGAATACATCACAAAAAAAACATCCTCATAAATTCACATCACATCATATCAAGAAAAATACACATGTTCAAGAAACAATTACACATGCATAAAAAGCACTCGATATTTCGAAGTATATGAAATCGTTAGAAAGTGCCCCTACCTTAGCAAGCTTCCAACACGTTCATTTATGTTATGCGAGGAACGTCCGTCTCTCTCTCAACGAAGTCCCCATTCCGGTTAATACTCTTAACCTTTTAAAATATAAAACTTATCTATGTTAATTACCACATTCTGATAGATCACTCAAATAGTCCTAATTCAACTACTAATGGATCTAGACCTAAGATTGTTCTCTCACAATTAACTAAGCTCAAAACATTTTAAAAACAACTCATAAAAAAATAATATAATTTAAATAAATAGTTTTTCTCGGACAAGCGCTATAACAAATAGTTTATCTAAAAACACCGTCAATTAAATTCAAACTATTTTAAAACACAATCCTCGACAAAGAGTTTTTATTTCACTTCACAAATCGAATTTCAGACACTTTTCTCTTTTCATAGAAAAATAATCTCTATTATTTTTCTACTACTATATTTTAAATCCAAAAACGACGATAAATAATTACCAACTTAAAACGACCATGACTCAGTCATTCTTTGTCCGATCATCGCAAACCATATGTCCATTTTCATCGTTTCAAAAAGGCGGATCTAATGGTTCACGTTTTAGGACTCATTAACAAATTAAAAGGGCGGAAAAACCCTTTCCAATTTCGGCCAGTACCAAAAGTAACCTCAAAAAGATCTTTTTAAGATGCGAATTATCAATAAATTATGTTCAAGGTAAAACGGTCATACTTTATTCGTTCTTGGTCTGATTAAAGCAAACCATATGTCATTTTCTTCGTCTTGAAAAGACGGATCAAATGGGTTACTTTTTAAGACACAAAAACAAATTAAGTATGCCCAGAAATCCTCTTGTGTTTCGGCCAGAGCAACAAAATCAACTCAAAAACAATTTTCTCCAAAATCAAACTTAATAAAAATGGTTTGCAACTTACTTGTTTCACATAGACAATTCAGTTTGGTTTAATTCCACGCTAAACAACTTTTTCTCAAAACCCTAACTTCAACAACATAAAATTTTAGGACTTTTGCTTTACTATCTTTTCTATCAAAAATTGAATTCATAAAACAAGTAGTGCTAGCTTCAATTAAAAGGAAATCATATAATAAATTCATTTCTAACGATTTCAAAAATCACAAAATTCTTAAAGTGCTCTCAATCAAAATTTCTTTTAGATCTAACACTAACTAACATGTATCTATATTATTAACAAAGGAAAATGAGCTAAAAAAAATGAAATAAATCATCCTCAAACCTCTAAAGTTTTTGGCCAACTAGGGAGAAAAGGGAGAGAGGTTTTCTTACCACTTTGCTTATGTCAAAAGCTTCACCAAGTTGTGATCTACACTTTCTCTCTTGGAACCTTGATCCAATTCTCACTAAAGCTCTCACAAAATTAGGATTTTAGGCATACTAACACTTAGGAAAAAGAAAAAGAATGAAAGATGGAGGGGGAGAGTTCTCTGCGTGAGAGAGAAGAAGAAATGAGATTGTGATTCAATTCACTCATATAAGTATAAATAGTTTACTAAAATGAATCTTGGCCATTGGATCAAAAGTAATATTTCTAAGATTAAATCCTAGTCATTAGATCAAACTTAGTCACCTAGTTTCCTTCCAAAAATATCTAGATATTTTGTGATATTGTCAACTCATCTCAGTCAGTCCCCGCGCTCGTTCTTAAACGAGTCGAATCTCGCATACTAATAAATTTTACGAAAACAGAAAAAATATACCGTAAACAATTTAAATAAAAGAATTCATAATTTTTCGATTAAATTTTATTCCGAATAAATTTTCGCTCCTTAGCTCGGAAAAATATTATGAGATTAAATTCTCAACACAGTCGATATATAAAGTCTCTATTTAAATTTTGACGGAAATCGGAAACTGTAAAATTTTCAAACAGCGGATATATCTTGCTCGTTTTTCTCAAAAATCTAAAGTAATATATTTTCAAAATTCCGACGAGATAATTTTTTTTTTTAAACTCACTTTAAGCTTACAAAACCATTGTGCCAATTTTTCAAATCTTAAACTAACGCGCAATCACAATCTCAATAAAACTCATGTTAAAACGCACAAAAACAAAAAGCAGAATATAATTTAATATTATAAAAAAATCTAATAATCTCTGCTACAATATTTCTAAGGGTCTTACATTCTACCCACCAAAAAGATGTTTCGTCCTCGAAACATAAAGTAAGAGTAACAACTCCGCAGGTTTACTAACACCAACACTGGCACAATTCTGCATCGATCGTAACCCTCTACAAGTCGCACTGGTTTCAAACTCTAGACACTAGCTAAACATCCCTCAAAGAGTTCACCGAACTCTGGGTCCTCCAAGATCCTAGGTTATCACAACAAACTTTCAAAGTAACATTTTCCGCCTCCGCAACATAGCTCATTCCACTAAGTTCACGCGAAATGGTGACTGGCTACCCTCCAAAGAAAAACTCCAAGAACTCTCTACACACTTTCAAAGCTAGCAAAACTAATCGATTCCAGTCAACATGATTTTGTCTATTATTAACAAGAGATTAAGGGTGATCAGTTCCTCAAATTGTCAATAGATAGCCGACAATCATGATGGTGGCTTTGACCATCTTTACTTAACTTTAATAATGCTCTCTTCCACTTGGGTGCAAAGTCATCTCAGGCACAATGGTCCAAATATCCATACGAGGTTTACTACACATTTTACTCGATCTCTTACTACTTCGATCTATTCAACGAGAATCACACGCTCAAAACAAGTCACTTAAACTCTCATAGTTGCGCTGATCTGCCATCTTTCAATTTTCAAAACTCGTTCTAGTCACAGTCTCAATAACACAATCCTAACATCCGTTTAGTAAACAAAGCTCCACAATTTTTCTTTTTGGTACTCGCCAACTTATCATCTACTTTTCTTGGACTTCCTTTATTCAAATCTCAAATTCCCAATATTCAATCTCTTATGCGTCCATATTATTTCCATATTGAACACTTGGCTTACTCTTGCATGCCTAAACACACAACATTTCTCTTTGCTAACTGTCACCGTTGGCACAAATCATCTTACATCATATCCCTATTATATTTCTGTAATCTCTTGAGTTTTCTTACCTCTTACCATTAAATTTTATTTTCCGTACAAGATCTTGTCGCCCTATATATTCTTAATTGTTCCAATATCTTATTCTTAGATTAAACTCCTACATCCGAAATGCATCTTGTGATATTTCTCACCACCATTGTTGCTCAACTTTTCATATTCTCAACCTCCGAAATCTTTTATCTTCTCAACGTGCATTTTCCACTTTGCCATGCCTTTCTTAACAAGTATAATATTTTAAAACTTTCTTGTTTCCACAGAACTCTCTAGGTGTTTCTCCATAACTTGTTTTAATACATCTTTCCAATGAATAACTTTTTCACTTCATTCATTTGTTCAATAATAAAAGGTAATACTTAAACTCGTCTCAACTTCCAGAATCTCGTGTGAAAATCATCGACATGCTTTTTCACTTAGTGGTTTCACCGTCCTAATTCTTACTGTAAACTTTTTCGCAATTTTAAAATTTTTCCTTATCTTTATTCTTTCGTACTTTTATCCAATATTCCTAGCTCCGCCTTCGTTGGCATACACTCCTCAAGTGATTCTTAACTCCTCATTACTCCTTACAAATTGCATCATCGTAGTCCTATTGACAATCTCTCTTTAACTTTTCTAACTTAACCAATGAGTTTGTCGGCATCCCCTTACAACTCGAACTACTTTCTAGTTTCCTCGCCTACATAAAACATAAATTTTCCTTTTCGACTACATTGTCGATATTATAAACTCTACAAACTCCAATTAAGTCATCCTCGACCCTTTTGTAATTTGCAACATCCAAGTTCAGTAACCGCCTAAAGTTGGTTCCCAAACAACTGTGACCTCCATCTAGTTGATTCCAAACAACATCTTTAATTCTCCGCACACAATCCAAAAATTCTCATTCCACATCAACTTGTGTCCAATCAAGTATACCCTTCTCTATTCGATTAATCCCTAATCATCGTGACTATTCTAAAGTCATAGTATTCTCTAATACTAATAATCAATCTCATGCATGTCTATCTCCAAACTTATTCTCACATCTTCACTATAAATTATTTCAAACTAGCTTAGTTTACTCATCCACATAGCCGATGAGCACTTATCTCAAATTTTAACGCTCGACTTCTCAAAACTACCCACCAAAGAATTAATCATTTGCTACTATAATTTCCTCACTTCGTTGATACCCAAATCAAAATCTTGAATATAATCCTCAAGAACTCCAAATAATTACTACACCATTTAAATTCCTCCATTACATATTAATATTCAACAAAAAGTCTTTCCAACGATCAACTCTTATTGCCTTAGTACTCTTAATAACAAACTCTTTTCTACTCTTTGTACAACATCTCTAGTAAAAATCCAAAATTCTCGTTCATTATTTGAATTACTTAACACTTGATTATCTATACTTATATGGTTCAATAAACTCAAGGTACCACTTGGTCCTTCAATCACCTCAGTCGATTAAAATGTTGTCCTAAAAGTGATTCAACACAAAGTCTCTTTTCAACTCTTGACAAATCCCTTCAAACTACTCCAGATATTTGCATTCCGTTAGGGTTTACATGCCGATAGCTAACCATTTTAGCTTACACTGCCACAGTTCTCTAGGTATTTCCATACTTTACACCTCTAGTATCACCTATCATCGATATACAACTCACTTTCCAAGGTTGAAATCATTGTCCTTATCTAAACATCCCTCCAAATCCACACTTATCCAATCAATACATTACCTATAGTTTCATCTCACATTAACCTCTAAACAAACTATCTGTGGAACTACATATAATTTTCCACTTATCAACGTGATATTTGGTCTCTTACCTACAATCATCATTAGATTCGTCCTTAAAAATATTTTTTTCAAATCGAATATATCTCAACTACTCCAGTTTAACCCTTAAGGTATCCACTATTCTTATAATTATCGTCTAACTTCACTAGGTTCGCTCACTCTGACGTGCAATGCCCTCTGGGTTTTCATACAAGCCATTTCGTTGCCATCCAAACATCATAATTGATTCCAAAATTCAAATGACATACTTGTCTGCTCTATAATTCCATGTTGGCTGCATCTCCGTAATAGTTAACATCTACATCCAGTTTATCTCGAAACTCATTGGAGTGAACATCTAATATTTTTCTCAAAATGTCTCTCAAAACAAGTCCTTATAATTGCAATCTTTTATCAAAATCACGTCCTTATCATCCATTCTTAGTACCTCCGAGTGACAACACCCAATCCTGCTTATAACCTATTACTTCTAAGAATCTCTTGTAGTTCTTATCCGCTCCAACCCCATCTTCTCTAGACTGCTGTGCTTCAAGAATTCGGAAACACTCCTCGACCAAAGTCGACCAATGCTCTAGGGTATTAATTATTGTACTCACTAAAGTACTATGGGGAACATTATTTCTGTTAAGAAATAATCAATTAGCTAAGCATATAACATACTTAACTTAAAACTACTACCACATAACCCATAAGGACTCGAGCACTTATGCGCACTAAACCCCTTGGCAAGAATCTACCACCATGCTTAGGACACCTGATCAGCTTAGGACACCCGACTCAAGACCCCTTGGCGAGAATCTACCGCCATGCTCTGATACCACAATGTAACACCCCGTTTTTCATAGCCCAAAAGTGGGGTTTTTTTTTCTTTTTAAACTAAACAAAGCATTTGAAATGAAACATTCCCGATCGCCCTTAAATTAAATCAGAGTAAACACTTTTTAAAATAACGATCGAGATGCAATGCATTTTTGTTATAAATTATTTTCACAATAAAAGTTTAAGAGTAAAAATCAAACGCTATGTATAAACAAACATAGCGGCAACATCTATTCCGAAATATGTCATAATACAATTTCATAGTATAAAGACAGTAGAAAATAAATCAGAGTAACATGACTCTTAAACAACTACCCCTAAGCTGATCCTTAAACTCTACTAAAGATGAATGGGTGACGAAGACCCACCGACAGCTTCAAGCCTCGCCGCTTCTCAACGCGGTACAAGTGAAAACCTAAAAAGGTCTCGTAGAGGGTCACCAACTAAAAATAACATATAACAAAAAATACGCAGCGCAAGATACACAATACATGTCATCATTTACACATTTAATCATATGAATCGCATATCATAGAATATAAGTGCACGGATAATCTATCAATCACACACAACAGTATTCAAATGCACAATTAGCCTATCAATGCATACTCTATATGAAATGTAGCGCCAATAGGTCCATCTCCTATTGGTCGTCATATGCATGAATTCCGGAATTTAACCTCTCCGCAGAGAGTCGTAGGTCCATCTCCTACTAAACCCCACAGGGCAGGTGAAGTCTCCATCTGACAAACACCGACTCAATAAAATCCCGCATAATTAGGTGGTCTCCATCTGACACACCCCGTGCAGTCTCCATCTGACATACACGACTATGAAATGCATGAGCATAATACTATTTATTTCACATATATTGGGCAGTCTCCATCTGACAGACCCCGTGCAGTCTCCATCTGACATGCACGTTCATATATGCTCATGCAATGATGACACGAAATCATATCGTATTTTTAGCCTAATTTAGATGAACTTTAGGTGCATTTTCATACGTAGTTATTTCTTTTATGTGTTTTTATGTCGTTATTTGATATGTTTTTACTTTTGTCGAATAAAATAGGTCGGAGAAGAGAATTGAGCAAAAAGAATGTTGTTGAGAGTTTCAGCGAGGAAAGAGTGGAGATCGAAGAAGCATCACCGATAATCCTCCCTAGTGAGGTAGTCGAAGAGGTAGAGAAGGGAACACTGCATGTTTTCCCTGCTCCCTATATCCCACCAATCCTTGCTCCCCAAAGAATAGTAGAGGCTAAAGTGAACCTGAGACCCCAATCATGTGGTAAGATTGAAATTCCTAAGGAGGATGAGAACGTGGTCGTCAAGGACTTAGGGGAGGAAAAAGTTAAGATTGAGGAAACTTTGCCGAAACCGCTCCAAAGAGAGGTTGTCGAAGAGGTAGAAAAGGAACCACTTTGCGTTTTTCCTTCTACCTATAACCCACCAATCCTTGTTCCCCAAGAGGTAGTAGAGGCTAAAATAGTCCCGAAACCACGATCATGTGAAAAAATCAAGAAAGTAAAAACAATTACACATGGGTATGAGGGCGCAAATAGAAAGAGGAAAATAGGGGAAAGAGAAATTGAGAATGATGTTAATACAAAGAGGATGAGAGTAACATTTGGAAAGGCAAGTAAAAGTCCCAAGTCCAAAGAACGAAGGACACTTGAAATTAAACCAGAACCCCCGCCTAAAATCAATAAATCTCCTTTTCTCCCAAATCACAAAACAATAGAAGAGGGCAGGGAAGCTGAACCGCCTTATAGGAGAAAAAAGAGAAAGAGCGAGGGGTATGTGAGAATACTTGATAAGTGGCCGTGGAAATCATCCCCAACCCGGCCATCACAAGCAAGATAAAAATACAAAATTGTCGAGCTCACCGACTTTAAACAAAGCGCTTGGTGGGAGGCAACCCACATGTAGGTTTAAGTTTTTTTATTTTTTTAGTTGTTGCTTGTTTTTCTGAATTATTATGTTTTTAAAATTAAGCGGTATTATTATATATCTTATTTCTCACTCATATTTTTTGGTATGTATTTTCAAATCTATTTCTTTTAGATACCTTTCTTTCTTTCACGATGAATCGAGATGAGAATCATGATATCAAGTTCAGAGGAGTGGGACAGATCAAAGGCTATGAGATTCTAGCTCAGAGAGATATGCACCTATCCATCTACCCTGACAGCGCTGCTATGGACAAGCTAGGGATCCGCGAAAGCGTGATGTTCTTGCTTAATGAAGTCGGATGGTCCGGCTTTGCTGTGGGGAGAAGATTTAGCTCTTACCGAAGCCTAACCCTCGAGTTCCTAAGCTCATTCTCCTATCACCCTGAGATCGGAAAAGGATTCAGAAAAGGCCTGATAAACTTTAGGATGTTTGGCATTGACTACACTCTCAACAACCTAGAAATGGCCAACCTCCTAGGTTTCCCGAGCGATCCACAGACTTTCACATCAGTTGAGGAGAGCACTTTCCCTTTCCGTGAGCTAGACTATTTCTGGGGTAAAATCTCAGGAGAAGGATATGCTGAGTTTGGAAACATGTATTCTGAAAACATACACAACCCAGCCTTCCGCTACTTTCACAAAATCCTAGCCCACACCCTTTTTGGAAAGGAAGAGAACAACACCTCTGTGTCCCGTGAGGAGCTTTTTATCATGTTATGTGCTTCACAGTCCCGCCCTGTCAATGGGGCCACCTTTATGATGACCAACATGTACAACATAGCCCTCGACTGCTTGGGACCCATACTTGTTGGTGGGTTGGTAACAATGATTGCAGATGCCCTAGGCCTGAGAGTTCAACTTAATCGACTTCAACCCTTGGGAGGAATCCGATGCATGGACATAAACTTTTGCTTTAACCGTGGCATTATAGGGAACTTAGGACCCGACAGATTTGACCTCCTTATCAATCGCCAAGTCGTGCCCCACTTTACCTTGCCTAGCCCTAAAACCAGTGTCCATGACAGAAGGAATTGGCTCTATGATTTGGAACCTCAGTATACACCCTTGACACCTCCTTCTTCACCCCAAGCCTATGAAAACCCTGACACAGATCTCTCTGATGCTGATCCAAGTGAGTCTCCTGATTCTGATCCTGCTTTCTCTACTCCTACTCCTGCTGCTGATGCCCCAGTTGGGCCGCCGACCGTGACCGTTGCTATGTTCGAAGCATTGCAAGCGAAAACTAATGCAATGGAAGCCGAGCTGACTAAGTTGCGCGCGGAGTTTTATGCTTTCTTGGATACCGCCGCTGCGCAAGTGGAGAATATTTGGGATGAGTTGGGCTTTGTTGTGAACGAAGTCGAACATCGTCGTAGTGGCTAGGACCGTCTCGGCGTATTTTACCGCATTCCTAGGATTTTCATTTACTTTTCTTTGCTTTAGAATAATAAATCCTAGGAAATTTTCTTTACTAGTACTTTAATTTGAATTTCAGAAATTAGCAATAACAATATTTACTTTCATTTAGTTCGTTAATAAAAACTCCTGATGAGAGACCGTTTGTTTTATGATCTTGTGTGCTCATGTGAATTTTTCTTATGAATATTTGCTCTATGTTAGAAATGTAAATTGGTGAAATTTTTGTCCTGTTAGAACTTAATTCAACTGTGTGCAAGCTGTACAATTCCCTTTAGACAGGTATAGGTACAAATGAACAACAACACGCTACAGGACGAAAAAGGCCAAAATGCAAATTTTGGCCTGGTGGCGCTCGCCATGAGCATAGTGGCGCTCGCCACAGAATGAAACTACAAGATTTTGGCAAAATTTTGTACAGGAAGCGTGTTACAGTAAGCTTGTATTCAATGGTTTTGTTTTTAGAGTTTTGGAAAGGAATTGATTCTCTGTGAAATGTAGACACCATCATTATGTTTCATTAAATTTTCAACTACACATCACTACATTCATCTTCATTTTTTCCATTATAAATACACACACCTTAACACATTCACTTCACAACACAATTCTCTTTCACAGAGGCTTCTTTCTTCCTTTCCTTCATTTTCTTCTAGTATTGCAAGCTAAGGTAAGTTCATGGCACAACAAGGGGAGTATGCAATCAACTTCCGAGATGGAGACCAAGCTAAGCTCTACCGACTCCTCCGCCGAAAGGAATACGAACCAACGAGGTATGCCGATGACTTTTGTCTCGAGACTCTAGGATTATCGGATAGTGTGCGCCATTTGGTTCGTTCATTTAAGCTTGATTTCTTACTTTCTTTTAAAGACCCCGTTCATGTTCAACTTACCGCCGAATTTCTTAGCTCCCTAGAACTAAACCCCACCCCCGACCGTGTGAGATTCCGTTTGTTTAATGTTGATTACAATTTTAGCTACGATGAGTTAGCCGAGTTGTTGCACTTACCACACGGCGAGGGAGTGAAAGATGAGTTGCCTACTCAAGTGGGGTGGCCGAATGCCGCAAAGAAACTTTGGTGGGGATTAACTGGCAAGGATATGAGTAGTTTTGAGGGTAACAGAGCGTCATTAATCCAAAACCCCGCTATTCGCTACTTTCGCCATCTTTTGGCGTGCACTGTGTTTGGCCGTCTAGGTTCTAACAAGGTCAATGAAAAAGAGCTCTTTCTGCTGTTCACTTACAGCGTCTCAAAAGAAAAGGTCCATACTGCCCGCTTTATGATGTACCACATGTTTTCAATGGTTAAGTCCAAAGGGGCAATTGTTTTTGGTGGTCTGATCACAACCTTAGCACGCTTGCTAAACCATGGGGCGCAACTTTCGACCCTTACCCCACTTGACCCTCGTACCATTGATTTAGACGTGGCACGAAACATGAGGCTAGTAAAGCAGCGGGCAGATGGAAAATACATTCTCATGATAGATAACAAAGCCTGCCCTGATATCACCCTCCCTGACCCTGCGCGCTTCAATGTGCGCTCGACAGACAACTTCCGTTGTCTCCCCGACTCTGATGAGGGAGAAAGTGACGGATCTGAGGAGGAGGAGCACGAGGCTCCGGAAACTAATGCACACAGCACACACACTTCTTCTGGTTATTTTGCAGGTACTACTTCTGGAGCTGCCCATGAGAGTGGCACAGCCACGCTTGATACCGTTTTAGCTGAGATGAGGCAGCACTACACTTTAGATGCCCAACGGGACCAGCATATCCAGGATATCCAGACTCGTCAGACAGAGATGATGAGCATGATGCAGCAGTTTCAGAGCGACCAGCGTGGCTTGATTGATGGCATGGCAGATATGTCCTTACGCATGGATGATTTTGATGGCTATTTCCAGCAGCTAGGTGCAGGACCTCCACCACATGAGAGGCGCACGAGGAGGCGCGGCCCGGACCGCCAGTAGTTACTTTCTCTCAGGTTGTACCCTTCCAAACTCACCTTTAGTCGTTGCATTGGGGACAATGCTCGATTTAAGTGTGGGGGAGGAAGCTTTATCGCTTTCCTTTACTTTCATTCATTTAGTTTTGCATGCATAATAAAACCTTAGGATAGTTCACTTAGATTGAGTTGATTTTGCGTGATGGTCTTGTTATTGTCTGATTTTCCCATTTCTTGAGCTATACCAAAAAATTTCTTGTGAAAAGCAAAAGTATTGAGTTCTGATGCTTGGTATTGGTTGCTTGAAAGTATATAGGTTGTTTGCACTATCTAGGCTATTTTGTGGAATTTGGGTAACGGTTAGATAAAATCAATACCGTCTTACCACCTTAGATTCCCGGAAGTGTGTAAAACTGATTTGAGTACAAATTTTGACAAAGCTTTGAACTTGAGTTTTAATGAACCCTTAGTAGTTTATCTGGCAGTCGGCACCATCTCAAGGCACAAACTAAGTGGGAAACCGAAGAATATAAGTGAATGATTTTGATTATAAATGTTATGAATGCTATTGGTTGATTCCTTGAAAAAATTGATGAAAATTCAGCAAATGTTGAAACATGAGAAGGAAAAAAATACCATAGTATAGAAACCCATTAGTAGTTGGTTCAGAGGTGTCTGATTCTGAACTTGGTAGGGCGGGTTACGATCCGATCCCCCGCAACTGCGAAATGGGTAAAGCAAATAGGGGTTACCAAACTTATGTTATCAGCACCCCTAGCTATATGATGATCATAATCACTAACAGGTTTCCTACCATGGGCGTGTACAAGATAACGGGCTTAATGTGATTGCGCTAGAATGAAAAGGGGGACTGAAACTTAGGTGAGAGGTAGAGTCAAGAGGAAATGCTTCAGGTCTGTTTTCACATAACCGGGAGTCTCTTGTGTCATCGCGGTGTTTTTGTTATTTGCACTGTTATTTGATTTTCATAGTTTAGCCGGCAACCACGTACGAGTAAGATGATCGTGTCATGTGTTTTTACTTATGCTTTGCGATTCGCTATTCTTTTATGTTTGAGGACAAGCAATGGTTCAAGTGTGGGGGAATTTGATAACACGAAATCATATCGTATTTTTAGCCTAATTTAGATGAACTTTAGGTGCATTTTCATACGTAGTTATTTCTTTTATGTGTTTTTATGTCGTTATTTGATATGTTTTTACTTTTGTCGAATAAAATAGGTCGGAGAAGAGAATTGAGCAAAAAGTGTCAAAAACGGAGCAAAAAGGGGGTGCAAAAGCCCAAATTCGCGCAGCCCACAAAGGAGCACAGCAAAAATGAGCACATGCCCAAAAACACAAAGTGGCGAGCGCCACAAGGAGGGTGGCGAGCGCCACCCAGCACAAGCCCACAGTGGCGAGCGCCACAGAATGGGTGGCAAGCGCCACCAAATGAGAAGGCCAGTACAACTGAATTTTGCGTGACGTGGGGGAGAAGCACACTGTCTGATCCGTTTCAGTTCCTAATCGTATGGCTACTGGATGATATCAAAATGAAGCCTATCCTTTCCTAAAATCATGGATCGTAGAAGCCAAATCTCTCCTATAAATAGAAGCTCAAATCTCAGAACCGAGGAGGCTTTATTTTCTTTACTTTTCAGTACTGTTTTATTTTCTTGTTACAGTAACTGTAACGGTATTTCCACATCGGGAATCCGTTTTCAGTTCTGTTTTCACTTTCCTGTCAAGAATTTTATTCCGATTAATTCAAGCAGCTTTATTTCAAGTTTCCAGCAATTTCTATTTTCAGGTTTTTTGTCGTTATTTAATTATTTATTTATTATGCTTTATTTAATTTTCTGTTTTTATTTATTTATTTCCTTTGTCATGTCTAGCTAAAATTCTAGATATCGGTATGTGAATTAATTCTCCGAAGGGAATTTAATAATGATTTAGCGCGTACTTATTAAACTATTTTTCTGATTCAAATTCCTAATTTAATTCAAAGCTTTTGAACGAGAGTAAAAGAAAGCAACTAAGGTTAAAATCAATAGAGCGAGAGTTTGAGGTTTTAACTAGATAGTAGGAATTTGATATTAATCTTTGAACGAGCGAGAGCCACGTTAGGATTAATTAGAACTAATTGATTTTCAAAATATACTTTCGAAGCTAAGGTGGTAGAAAAGTGACAGTAAAACTCCTAGCTTAGAAGGTATGGTTTTTATCAACAAAACGAGAGTGTGAGGTTTAGACCTTTAAATTGAGAAAGTTCTTCTGAAAAATAAACCCTTTTCCGCGCGCTATTAATTTATTAAATTCCCGATGGTTAATTAAGTTACATACCGATATCCCGCTTTTATTAATTAATTTAATTCTTAATTTTAATTTAACTTCTAAACTTTCTAAACAAACCCTAATATTCAATAGCCTTAGATTTACAAAGTTACGACAGAAATACGGTAGTTCGACTGTTGGTCTCTGTGGTTCGATATCTTTTAAAACTCAACGACGAAACTGTGCACTTGCAGTTAGAAATATTTATTGATACACAAATCGTCGATCATGCAACAATTTACATTTACATATCATACAAGCATATGTAATTCACAATCACATGTCAATACATATATTTATAACAAAATCATATGTAAGACAACTAAAACTCATGTACAACAAGATATTCAATCAAGTATATGCATCAACATTTCATATTATTCAGTCATATGAAATTCATCACAACCAGTCAAACATGTGTACTATATAGCATGTTCTCAAACAAGTTCTCATCACGAGAATACATCACAAAAAAAACATCCTCATAAATTCACATCACATCATATCAAGAAAAATACACATGTTCAAGAAACAATTACACATGCATAAAAAGCACTCGATATTTCGAGGTATATGAAATCGTTAGAAAGTGCCCCTACCTTAGCAAGCTTCCAACACGTTCATTTATGTTATGCGAGGAACGTCCGTCTCTCTCTCAACGAAGTCCCCATTCCGGTTAATACTCTTAACCTTTTAAAATATAAAACTTATCTATGTTAATTACCACATTCTGATAGATCACTCAAATAGTCCTAATTCAACTACTAATGGATCTAGACCTAGGATTGTTCTCTCACAATTAACTAAGCTCAAAACATTTTAAATACAACTCATAAAAAAATAATATAATTTAAATAAATAGTTTTTCTCGGACAAGCGCTATAACAAATAGTTTATCTAAAAACGCCGTCAATTAAATTCAAACTATTTTAAAACACAATCCTCGACAAAGAGTTTTTATTTAACTTCACAAATCGAATTTCAGACACTTTTCTCTTTTCATAGAAAAATAATCTCTATTATTTTTCTACTACTATATTTTAAATCCAAAAACGACGATAAATAATTACCAACTTAAAACGATCATGACTCAGTCATTCTTTGTCCGATCATCGCAAACCATATGTCCATTTTCATCGTTTCAAAAAGGCGGATCTAATGGTTCACGTTTTAGGACTCATTAACAAATTAAAAGGGTGGAAATACCCTTTCCAATTTCGGCCAGTACCAAAAGTAACCTCAAAAAGATCTTTTTAAGATGCGAATTATCAATAAATTATGTTCAAGGTAAAACGGTCATACTTTATTCGTTCTTGGTCTGATTAAGGCAAACCATATGTCATTTTCTTCTTCTTGAAAAGACGGATCAAATGGGTTACTTTTTAAGACACAAAAACAAATTAAGTATGCCCAGAAATCCTCTTCTGTTTCGGCCAGAGCAACAAAATCAACTCAAAAACAATTTTCTCCAAAATCAAACTTAATAAAAATGGTTTGCAACTTACTTTTTTCACATAGACAATTCAGTTTGGTTTAATTCCACGCTAAACAACTTTTTCTCAAAACCCTAACTTCAACAACATAAAATTTTAGGACTTTTGCTTTACTATCTTTTCTATCAAAAATTGAATTCATAAAACAAGTAGTGCTAGCTTCAATTAAAAGGAAATCATATAATAAATTCATTTCAAACGATTTCAAAAATCACAAAATTCTTAAAGTGCTCTCAATCAAAATTTCTTTTAGATCTAACACTAACTAACATGTATCTATATTATTAACAAAGGAAAATGAGCTAAAAAAAATGAAATAAATCATCCTCAAACCTCTAAAGTTTTTGGCCAACTAGGGAGAAAAGGGAGAGAGGTTTTCTTACCACTTTGCTTATGTCAAAAGCTTCACCAAGTTGTGATCTACACTTTCTCTCTTGGAACCTTGATCCAATTCTCACTCAAGCTCTCACAAAATTAGGATTTTAGGCATACTAACACTTAGGAAAAAGAAAAAGAATGAAAGATGGAGGGGGACACTACAAGAAAAACATCATTTCCCGACGGCCATAAACCTTCAAGAAGTAGTTAAATCCGTCAAGAAATAATAACTTCCCGACGGCCAGCTGACGGACACAATCCGTTGGGAAATGCTCCCTCAGGAAATTTCCCGACGGCCTAAGCTTTCAGAAAGTGATCAAGACGAAACAGACAGATTTCCTGACGGCCAAGACCTTCAGGAACGACTAAATAGGTTTGTTAACATTTCGACGGTTAAAGCCGTCAAGAAATAAGGACAACACAATCGATAGCCTTGGCCGTCAAGATGTTAGTCTGTTACATAATTTCGCGACAGTTTTAACCGTCGGAAACTTCCTTTAATTTTATAAAAAAAACGTCATTTTCTTATTTATATATATATATATATATATATATATATATATATATATATATATATATAATTTAAAACAATATATAATTTATTATTTTTTATAAATATAATAAATAAATAAAAACCATAATATATTCTCATTGTCATAATATTAAAAATACAAATAATTAAAATATTGTCGTACATAATATAACAAACCAAAACAAATAAATATTCTCATAATAATACAACTGCGCGCAAATAAATAACAAGAAAAATATCATGAACGGCCGGCGCCTCCTCTTCCTCTTCCTCCTCTTCTTCCTCTTTTACCGCCTCTCGTTCCTATTGGTGGAAGGGAATCATGATTGTAGATCTCATGTAAAGACCAATCATCAAGATTATGTTCAAGGTACTGCTCAATTGCAGTTGTATCGATATCAGGATCATGACTTGCTGCTGATGCTGGTGGAATATATTGAAACAAAATATTTACGGGAAAATTTAAAGCTTTGTTTGACAAAAGAGTGTCAGAGACACCAAGAAACTAATACATTACATAAAGAAGCTCAAGTTTAGCTTGAGATGCAAAACACACAATCTTAACTATTTGCCTTCCTAGCATCATAAAAAAAAAACTATTTCCCTTCCTTAATCAATAAAACACTTGAGGGCAAAATCATGATACAAAAAAGACATGAAAGGTCCACTAGAAATGTAATTTAATAGTAACAGTAACTATGAGTTATGTGCACAAGTACAAGTTGAAATCAACTACAACCTTATAAGTTATAACTACTTTATTTTGTAAGTAAAGTACATAAATTTGTGTAATTAAAAAACTCTTTAAAGTTAGAATCTGGTCTAAACTGGACTTTAGAAAAATACATCACACACACATCAAAGCATCCTTAGGTGTACAAACAACTGCATCATATCAATATTAATCCAATTTTCATTTCCAGAAAATATTTCAATAACGTTTTCATAGAAACAAATGAATAAAACAGAAAGTTTTCATAGTAAAGTGAGAGTTAAAGAGTGGGAATTGAGAGTGGCGAAATAAGCGTTGAAATCCAGAGAAAAAAGCCATCTTACAAACTGGGACACAGAATCAAACAAAGTCGACCAACAAGAAACAAACCTAGGATACAAGATTTTGAGGTTTTAGAGTTATGAGGATGTTAAACCCTTCAAAATGGTGTACTGTACTGTATCATATGCTGAATGGTGTACCCTTCAAGAGATTGTAAAGAGAAGTTCACAACACAGACAGATGTTGCACCTATTTTCTAATAGTATCATCAAAAAGTTCATATCCTTGTCAAATCTAACAATGTGTTGTTATATTCTTTACGTGTGTTGTGGTCACTACATTAGACCACAATTACTATATGTATCATCAAACTGAACTCTAACAATAACACTAGGAAATGAATAGTACAAATTTCTATATAAGTTCCCTCAACTAAGCATAGTTCAGTCAGCAATAAATTTCAGTTCAGTTCAGTTCAGCAATAAATTTCTATATAAGTTCCCTCAACTAAGCATAGTTATCAGCACAAAATGAAAATTAATAAAGATATTAAAGATATTTATTTACCGCCACTTCTTGAGCCCTCTCACTGTCCCATGTTCCATCTTCCCTTTGATGCATCAATGCATGCAACTCAAAAAGAGTAGGAGGTCGACCATGCTCTCTGGTGAATCTAACACGAAGTGTAGAGGCAGAAGTAGAGCCGGCGGTGTGATAACTAGCAGTAAGATCTGAAGCTCTGTTTTGCTTAGCTTTATTACACTTCTCAATGTATTATCAGTTTTTCACTTCTTTATCAAATCTGGCCATGTTTCTTCACCAATCCAATCAGGCCTGTTTTTTTCCGATTGTTTTCGAGCATCTGAAGTTATAGCCTACAGCACAAGACAAAAAGCGAGCATAAGACATAACATAAGTTGCTAAGTAGAGGTTTTATAAATCATGTAAATATATATTACTAGATGTTAACAATACAACACAATAAATAGTATCCAAAGTAGACCGTAGAAGAATAAATGACAGAACAACCACACTAAAAAGTGTTATGACTACAATGAATATAGTGGTGTCAAAGTGTTCCATAAAAGTTTAACCGCCAATAACAAATGTCTATGAAGAATTACCAAACATAAAATTATGCAAAAAAGGACTGTGATGTATCAAGCGAGACACAAAGATCAATATCAAAAGCGAAAGGAAAGCAATGCAAATTAAAAGAGGCACAAACAGGGGAAAAAAGAACACTGCTGGGAAATCAAATAGAATTTATTCGTAAGTGCAAAACCCAGTTGGAACATGATAGGCAAGCCATAGGTCATAAAGCTTAATAGTATAGTAACAGTAAATGGTTAAAACATATCTATTTCTAAAATCTAAAAATGGTTAAAACATAAATCCAGAGCTCATATAAAAGCTACAATCCATTCAGTTTGACGCTGCATTAAATTTCTTCATTTTTCGCAATAAAAACTGAACTACTATTTTGGTGGATTATATCAGGCTAACACCTCGGAACCATTGAGAGTGGAGCTTTCAGTTTTGGACCAAAAGTTGGTTGATCCAGCAAAGAGATTGAAGAATCTTTTCCCTAAATGGGTTGATGTAGTTGCCTATTCTAGTTCCATTTCTAATTATACCTTTTAATAATGATCAATAGAATGGATCCTTTTGATACAAACTATTCAGAATGGATCCTTTCAATTTCTCAATAGAAATAGAAACAATTACAAATTAGTGCACAATAAGTGTAAGTTCTTCTTATTTCAGTAACTTGTGCAAAATTGATTTGAGTACACGACCAACTGATACCTTGTTCCAGCAACTTGTTCCTAATTGATAATTGATAAATATTGATTTGTTAATAATTGTTCTTAAACTTGTTCCAGCAACTTGACACATTATTTGAACAAGAATTAGAAAACAAAATCAAAATAAAATTTGTGCAAAATTACCTTGTTCAATCAATTAGGGAAACGGAGATCGCAACACTGAAACAATGGAACGATGAAACGGAGAAGATTAAGAAGACTGAAACTCTGAAACGATGGAACGGAGAAGAGAGTTCACGACGGAGCTGAAGGGAGTGAAGGGCGCGGCGGATTGGGAGTGAAGGGAGCTGAAGGAAATGAGCTGAAGGGAGTTCACGATGGAAGATGGAGCTGAAGGGAGTGAAGACGGAGACGGAGACATGAGCTGAATGGGAGACGGGAGACGAGAGCTGAATGGGATAAGAAATTGAATTGGTGGTTAGGGTTGGGTTAGGACGGAGCTGAAGGGAGTGAATGGGAGAAACTTTTTTGTTTCAGTACCTGAAGTTCCCGACGGCCAAATAAGTCAGCAAATTAAAAATAATGTCCTGACGGCCCAAACCGTCGCCAACTTCCAACAGATATATTAATATTTCTGCTTGTTAACTTCCCCTGCGAGTTTGTATTTTTCGTTAATTTTAAAATGCTATTAAAATTTGTTGACGGTTTTATGAATTTTTTGACGGCTTGAGCCTTCAAAATATTTTCTGAGGGCCTAAACCTTCAACCCTTTTTTTTAGTTTGGTTGGAAAATTGAGGTTTTCTTGTAGTGGGAGAGTTCTCTGCGTGAGAGAGAAGAAGAAATGAGATTGTGATTCAATTCACTCATATAAGTATAAATAGTTTACTAAAATGAATCTTGGTCATTGGATCAAAAGTAATATTTCTAAGATTAAATCCTAGTCATTAGATCAAACTTAGTCACCAAGTTTCCTTCCAAAAATATCTAGATATTTTGTGATATTGTCAACTCATCTCACTCAGTCCCCGCGCTCGTTCTTAAAAGAGTCGAATCTCGCATACTAATAAATTTTACGAAAACAGAAAAAATATACCGTAAACAATTTAAATAAAAGAATTCATAATTTTTCGATTAAATTTTATTCCGAATAAATTTTCGCTCCTTAGCTCGGAAAAATATTATGAGATTAAATTCTCAACACAGTCGATATATAAAGTCTCTATTTAAATTTTGACGAAAATCGGAAACTGTAAAATTTTCAAACAGCGGATATATCTTGCTCGTTTTTCTCAAAAATCTAAAGTAATATTGAAATTCTGGCAACCAGACAGACAAATGCTGTGCACAATGTTACAGCTAGTGTCCGAGCATTTGTCACACAATAATAATAAACGCAGCGTTTCAGATAAAATAAACGTGACTGAAAGATAAATAACACAGTAGGTTTGTTAACCCAGTTCGGCGCAATTTGCCCTAGTCTGGGGGATACCAATCCAGGAATGAACTCCACTATAATAGTTCTAGTGAAAAGCACAACGTAGACTCACTACTTGTCTTTGCACCACGACCCTACCAATGGCTGCTCTACCTAGGAACTCCTAAGTATGAGACCCCGTCTCAATTCCCACTAACAGTACAGACAGCACTGTTAATACACACACTTGTTTGTTTGTTTGAATAAGAGTCACACTCTAAAGAACACAACTAACTCCGTACCTAAAGGCTTAGGAGAAGTACACAGTTACAACTCAATAACACAGAGAACTTGTCATGCATCAACAGATACAAGCAAGACTCACAACTAACAAGAAAACCTAAAACCTTAAGACACACGCTTTAGTACACACACGGTTTTCCACTCAAAACTAGGGTTTGTGTCTTCACATATATATAACACTAAGCAGTCATTGGTTTGGGCTTCAAAACATAGCTTGGACGTTGTCAGGTCCAGCTAACAATTCTTCATGAGCAATAATATTATTTCCAAAAATATATCAATATTAATTATGGAAATACACCAAGGCAAGACAGCTTTTCACAGCCCATCAAACCTGCGCGTCTTGATCAGCACGCTAGGTTAAACATAAAACTCCATAGAATCTTCAAAGATCTTGCTCATAAATATAACGCGTGTTGGCGCGCAACAATCAGATGACACAATGCTGTTCCACTTGCTACAGCATTTGTCGCAGCATTGGCTAATAGTTGTTTTTGCAAAATGTAGCCAACATACAAAAACCCAACAATCTCCCCCTTTGGCAAAATTTTGGCTAAAACAATCTATAGCCAGTTCTTGAAGAGATACACAGAATTTCTTCAATTCACATAAGTACACACCTTCTCAAGTCAACTAAACATAATCTTGGCATATAAAGAAACTACTTCCAAGGGGACTCTTTGAATAAAGATAACTTGTAAATAGTATCAGAGGCATTCGTCTTCAATAATCATAATACGCCTAGCCTCACAGAAATAGCCAGATAAAAAGAACATATATATAGTGGGTTCATATAAAGAGATGAAAACATACTCTTGAATAGATAATTCCACAACATGGAAGAGATAATCAGATATAATCGCTCCCCCTCAACATATGCACATCAACAACATATCATAGTGCTCCCCCTCAAAATAGACATGCATAGAAAACAACATAGAAGAACTTACTTCAAGAGACATATGTAGGAGCATCTGTCAGAGCAGTCTTCAAAAAAAATATAATCTACTGTATCATCATTCTACTCCCCCTTTTTAGCCATAAATTCTGACAAACATAATAATTGCATATAAAGAAACCCAGAGAGTAGCACACCAGTTCAGATAGGTCATAGAGTCACATAGAGTCAGAGAGGCACAAGAGAGGCCACAAATATAGTTATTACAGACCATAAAGCACACTTAGGTGCATGAATAAAAAAAAATTACAATCAGAAAGAGGCAGTTCCAACAGAGTCATCAGACACCTCCTCAGTGTCACCAGCAGCAGAAGCATTTCCATCACCTCCTTCTTCTTCCCTTGCATGGTCTTGAGCAGGAGCCTCACCCTCAGCTGCAACCTCAGCTTGCAGAGCAGCTATAACCCTGTCAACCTTCACCTTCTTCATACCCAAATCCACACTCACAGGACTGGGCCTTCTAATAGGCTCATCAGTGCTCACAAGAATATCAGGATGTTGTTGCAGAACAATACCACACACCAGTGTTGGAAAAGGAATAGGAAATTTAACAGCAAATGACTTGGCTTGCTCCAAAAATTGATGATAAATATAATAACCAAAATCAAATGGAGACTTAGTACCAACAGCATAGATCAGCTTACCCAACACAGTGGCCACAGAATTGGAATGAGTAGTAGGGGACCAGTTATTTGCAGCAATTTTGTTCAGGGCAGCATACATGGGGGTCAGTTTTGCAGAGGACAGAAGTCCAGGCCAGTGTCTCAGCTTGTTACCTGTGATGGTCTTGCAGATGGTGTCATCTGTAACTTCCAGCTCAGGAGTGTCTTCAAGAGATCTACCCAGGTAATCATTGATAACCTGTGGAGAAAAGTTGACACACCTACCACGTACAAACACCTTCCTGTACTCAGCATACCTCGGATCATCACATTCTTCAGGAATGTTCACCACAAATTCCCTTACCAGCTTGTCATAGCAATTACCCAGATCCTTTACCGTCTTCATCAGTCCAGCAAATTCCAGCACATCCATCAACTCTTGACACTTGAGCACATCAGCTTTCAAGTTTCTTTCCAGTCCAAGCCTCCTGTGATACACAAATTTCCAGCGGGTTGCTCCACTTTCTAGATGAAAGGAAACATTATCCAGAGGAGCTGGAGGAATATCCAAAGGGACTTTCATACCCTTCACAGTCTTTCTAGATGCTCCACCAGATGGGGCAGCATCTGTCTCAGCTATCTCCAAGTCAGAATCACTAGAGGGGTGACCCTTTCTTTTTAAGCTCTTCTTTTGAACAGGCTTGGGAGTTACTTTACTCCAAGACTTTGGGGGGCCAGTCATTGGCTTCTTCCCTGTAGCAACATCTTTCTTCTTAGTGCTCTTAGCACTCTCAACAGCAACACCAGAAGCATCCTTCACAGCTTTGCTTCTAGTTCTACGAGCAACACCAACAGCAGGAGTCTTTTCAACAGACTCTACATCATCAACATTGACCACTTCAGTTTGGTCAATGTGTACAGTCTCATCTTGATCCTGAATCTCATCACCTTGATCCAGGGATTTGGAAGAACCATCTTCATCGGCACTTACAGGTTCAGGAGAGTTTGGAATGACCAAAGACTCCACAGGAGCTTGTGCCAAAGATGCTGGAGCATCTGGCACAGCTTTCTGTACATCAGCAGAGGGATCAGCATTCTCCTCTGTCACAGCAATGTTCTCAGCAACCTTATCAGCAAAAGTCTTGTTACTAACACCAGCATCATCAGTACTTTCAACATGCAGATTTGATTCATCAACAGCTATTTTGTCATCTACCTTAGGATTAACAACATTTTCGACATCTTTAGCAGAACCTAGGGTTTCAGTAAACGCTACAGGACCTTCATCAGGTTTTTCATCAGATCTGTTGACAGAAGTGTCAACATTTGGTTCTACTGCAGTCGTTCCAAACGGATTTTCTTTGCAATAGAGATCATGCATGGAGAGACCTCTACGTTGAACAGTCGGAGAAGATTTCTCACCTTTTGATTTTGTCGTCTTCTTCGTTATCGATGAAGTGGATCCCTTTCTGACCTTCCTTTTTCTTGACACAAGCGTCTTAGAACGCTGTTTGAGTGATTGTGAATCAATCATAGTTGCAAGCGGTTGATCCTCCATGACCACTGGAGAAGTGATTTCTGGAACCATGGGAGAGGTCTGATCGGTGGGAGTAGGCGAGTGAGGGTTTGTTGAAGTAGACATGATGATTGAAGTAGTTTTGAATATTTGAGTGATTTGAATGGTTGAGGCAGCAAAGAGAAAAGCAACAGAGAAGATGAGCAGTTTTTGAAAAAAAATAGGAGAAGTGAGATACTGACAAAAGAGCGTATTTGTTTTGTTTAAGGGAAGTTTAGATTTTCTTCCTTGATACGCGTGCAAATAGCGGTTGAGGAGGGAGAAATTAACTGCTGCACGCCTTCTTTTCAATAACTGCTATAATTCCTCAATTAGGCAAATGCCTAACCGCCTTCTTAATTTTTCAAATTGTGCAACATCTAGAGCCTTTGTGAATATATCTGCTAATTGCTCCTCAGTAGAAACATGCTCAATAGAAATAATTTTTTCTTCAACCAACTCTCTAATAAAATGATGTCTGATATCTATGTGCTTGGTCCTGCTATGTTGTACAGGATTCTTAGAAATATTGATTGCACTTAGATTGTCACAATACAATGTCATAGCATCTGTCTTTACATTGTACTCACTCAGCATCTGTCTCATCCACACCAATTGTGTGCAACTACTCCCTGCAGCTATGTACTCAGCTTCAGCAGTTGATAAGGAAACACAATTTTGTTTCTTACTGAACCAAGATATGAGATTATTGCCTAGGAAGAAACATCCACCAGAGGTGCTTTTTCTATCATCTGCACTTCCAGCCCAATCTGCATCACAATATCCTACCAACATAGTACTCTTTCCATGAGAATACAATAAGCCATAATCACTAGTACTGTTCACATATTTCAAAATTCTCTTCACTTGAGTGAGATGGCTAATCTTTGGCTCAGCTTGATACCTAGCACATACTCCAACAGCAAATGTGATATCAGGTCTACTAGCAGTAAGATAGAGAAGACTTCCTATCATACTCCTGTATAAACTTTGATCTACATCTTCACCCTTGTCATCTTTAGTCAACTTGATATGTGTGGGAGCAGGAGTTCTTTTGGTGGCAGCATTTTCCATACCAAATTTCTTGACCATATTCTTAGCATACTTACTTTGAGATATAAATATGGTGTCTTCCATTTGTTTCACTTGAAGACCCAAAAAGAAATTCAATTCACCAACAAGACTCATTTCAAACTCAGATTGCATTTGCTGAACAAAATGCTCTACCATCTGGTCAGACATTCCACCAAATACTATGTCATCAACATATATTTGTGCAATAATAAGCTTTCCTCTCTCATCTTTCACAAATAGTGTTTTGTCATTACCTCCCTTCCTGTAGCCATTATTCACCAAGAATTCAGTCAATCTCTCATACCAAGCTCTCGGAGCTTGTTTCAAGCCATATAATGCCTTTTTCAACTTGTACACATGATTTGGGAAGGCTGAATCAACAAACCCATTGGGTTGTTCCACATAGACCACTTCATTCAAGTACCCATTCAGAAAAGCACTCTTGACATCCATTTGATACAGCTTGAATTTAAGGACACAAGCAATTCCAAGTAGTAGCCTAATAGCTTCTAGTCTAGCTACTGGAGCAAATATTTCACCAAAATCAACTCCTTCAATTTGAGCATAACCTTGAGCCACTAGTCTGGCTTTGTTCCTGGTGATAGTTCCATTCTCATCTGACTTATTTTTGTAAACCCATTTAGTTCCTATGATGTTTGCATTATCTGGTCTAGGGACTAGATCCCATACATCACTTCTCTTGAACTGAGTTAACTCTTCTTGCATAGCATTTATCCAGAACTCATCAGTCAGAGCCTCCTTGACATTCTTGGGTTCAAAATTGGAAATAAAACAGGAATTGGATATTTCATTGTTTATTCTTCTTGTTGTAATGCCTTGATTAGGATTACCAATGACTTGATCAATAGGATGATACTTCTGAATTCTAGTAGATGGCCCTTTGTCATTAGCCAAATCTTCAGGACTTCTCACATCACTGCTTTCCTCATAGACACTTTCTTCTACTGTTTCTTCTTGTAAATCAGATGCTGTGCCGAATGTACTATCGTCTGGTGCAGCATTCTTTCCCTTATCATCAATTACAACATTTATGGATTCCATCATGACTTTAGTCCTGGAGTTGAAGACTCTATAAGCTCTGCTATTTGTTGAATAACCCAGGAATATACCTTCATCGCTTTTTACATCCATTTTCCTTCTTGGCTCTCTATCAGCTAATATATAACATTTGCTTCCAAACACATGAAAGTATTTCACAGTTGGCTTCCTCTCTTTCCATAGCTCATACAGAGTTGTAGTTGTCCCTTTTCTCAAAGTTACTCTGTTATGTATGTAGCAGGCTGTGTTCATAGCCTCAGCCCAAAAATGGAGAGGTAACTTCTTAGCATGTAACATTACTCTGGCAGACTCTTGTAAGGTTCTATTTTTTCTCTCTACTATTCCATTTTGTTGAGGAGTAATAGGAGCAGAAAACTCATGAAATATTCCTTCAGTCGTGCAAAACTCAGAGAATTTACTATTTTCAAACTCCTTACCATGGTCACTTCTGATTCTAGTAATGCCACATTCCTTTTCTCTTTGAAGTTTTAGACAAAGATCCTTGAATTTTTCAAAAGTGTCAGACTTCTCCCTAATAAAATCAATCCAAGTATACCTAGAGAAATCATCTACAATGACAAACGCGTACTTCTTCCCACCTAAGCTCTCAACCTGCATGGGTCCCATTAAATCCATGTGCAATAGTTCAAGCACTCTGGATGTGGTCAAATGCTGCAGCTTCTGGTGTGACGTTTTTGTCTGTTTGCCTATTTGACATTCTCCACATATATTTCCTTCTTGAATCTGGAGTCTGGGTAAGTCTCTAATAGCTCCTTCAGCAATAGCTTTCTTCATGCTTTTTAGATTTAAGTGTCCAAGCTTTTGGTGCCACAGCTCCACATCGTCTTCTTTAGTAACTAGACATGTAGATACCTCAGCTTTATCTTGAGATACCCATAGGTAACAGTTATCTCTTGATCTTTCTCCCTTCATTAGTAGATCGCCTTTGCTATCAGTAACTAGGCATTCACTCTTTGAAAAGTTGACTTTCAGACCTTTGTCACATAGTTGACTAATGCTTATTAGATTTGCTTTCAACCCTTTCACATGAAGAACCTTGTCAAGTTTAGGTAGTCCTTCATTAATCAGTGTTCCTATGCCTTTGATTTCTCCCTTAGCTCCATCACCAAACGTTACAAAGCTTGTAGCATATGGCAATACATCTGTCAAGTAGTCTTTGTTTCCGGTCATATGTCTTGAACATCCACTATCAAAATACCAGTCACTTCCAGAAGATGCTCGCAGAGATGTATGAGCAATTTGAGCAACTTCCACACCTTCAGATTCTGTTAGAATAGAATCCATATTATTGGTCTTCTGTTTCCATTCCGGCTTGACACTCTTCTCTATAACTTTACTTTTGGATGAATACATATTGTCAGGGTATCCATACAATTTGAAGCAATAAGGTCTAATGTGTCCCTTTCTTCCACAGTGATAGCATACCCAGCCAGAATACCTTCTCTTTGGCTTGGTCCTGTATCTGCTTGTCTGTTGTCTCACCTGATGCTGGGGCATCTGTCTTGACATAGTTGCATCATAGGTAGTAGTAGCTGGAACAAACTTCATCACAGATGCAGGTTTCTGATGACGTAGTGAATGATAGTTAAAACCAATACCTTTGGAATCTTTTGAACTCTGTCCTATTTCTAGGATTTCATCTAACTTCTCAGTTCCTGTATTCAGCATTCTCACCTGTTTATTCATGTTATCCATCTTGGATTTGTATAACTCCACTTCATCAGCTAGTCTTGAATTTTCTTCCTGAAGTTTGTTCTTCTCTGCTTGCAACATAGCAATGGTCTTCTTTTGCTTTAACATGGTGTCCCCAACTTCTAAACTTTTAATCCACAATTCCTTATAGCACTCAACTAGTTCATCATAAGGCATCTCACCTTCATGTGATTCAGTATCAGATGTACATGTCCCAGTTAAAGCAATTACATGGTTAGCAGATTCAGATTCTTCCTCAGATTCATCCTCATCTGACCAAGACACAGTCAAACCTTTCTTCTGCTTCTTAAGATATGTTGCACATTCAGTCCTGATATGCCCATATCCTTCACATTCATGACATTGAACTCCTTTACCTTGGCTTGTCTTGTCATCTACTTTTGATTTCCTCAGATTGTTGGCATTCCTGTTTATGCTGTGACTGTTGTCTGGAGCATTTGTCTTGGCCTGTCTATCAAACCTCTTGAAAGCTTTATTGAATTTTCTCCCTAGCATCACCATAGTTTCAGATAGGCTGTCGTCACTCTCCATATTACTCTCCTCAGATTTGGAGGCAAATGCAATACTCTTTATCTTCTTTTCAGATCTCTCATTTGCAATTACTTCAAAAGTTTGTAGAGATCCTACTAATTCACCCATTTTTATTTCCGAGATGTCCTTGGCTTCCTCTATAGCAGTCACCTTCATATCAAACTTCTTTGGTAGAGACCTTAGCATTTTCTTTACCATGTTTTCTTCAGAGAGGTTTTCTCCCAAAGCATCAAACTGATTATCAAACTCAAGCAGTCTCATGTGAAAGTCTTGAATGCTTTCATCATCCTTCATCTTCAAGTTCTCAAACTTACTGGTTAATAATTGCAGTCTTGAGCTTTTTACCTTTGAGTTGCCCTCATGAACAGTTTGGAGTTTCATCCATGCCTCCTTTGCAACAGTGCATTTTTTTATTAGCTTGAAAATGTGTGCATCAACTCCATTAGTTAGGGCATTTAGAGCTCTTGAATTTGCATTGGCTAATGCTTCTTCATCCTTGCTCCATTCATCCTCAGGTTTCAGCTTAGTAACAGTCTCCCCTTCCTTACCAGTAGTAACAACAGGTGGTTCCCATCCTACAACAACAGCTCTCCATGTTTTGTGATCCATGGACTTCAAAAACGTTGTCATTTTAGACTTCCAGTCATCATAGTTAGAATCACCAACCAACAAAGGTGGTCGATTCATTAGTCCTCCTTCTTTGTCCATCTTAGCCAGAAATATCTTCCCTGGAGCTCACCCAATCAGGCAGGGTGCCTGCTCTGATACCAATTGAAATTCTGGCAACCAGACAGACAAATGCTGTGCACAATGTTACAGCTAGTGTCCGAGCATTTGTCACACAATAATAATAAACGCAGCGTTTCAGATAAAATAAACGTGACTGAAAGATAAATAACACAGTAGGTTTGTTAACCCAGTTCGGCGCAATTTGCCCTAGTCTGGGGGATACCAATCCAGGAATGAACTCCACTATAATAGTTCTAGTGAAAAGCACAACGTAGACTCACTACTTGTCTTTGCACCACGACCCTACCAATGGCTGCTCTACCTAGGAACTCCTAAGTATGAGACCCCGTCTCAATTCCCACTAACAGTACAGACAGCACTGTTAATACACACACTTGTTTGTTTGTTTGAATAAGAGTCACACTCTAAAGAACACAACTAACTCCGTACCTAAAGGCTTAGGAGAAGTACACAGTTACAACTCAATAACACAGAGAACTTGTCATGCATCAACAGATACAAGCAAGACTCACAACTAACAAGAAAACCTAAAACCTTAAGACACACGCTTTAGTACACACACGGTTTTCCACTCAAAACTAGGGTTTGTGTCTTCACATATATATAACACTAAGCAGTCATTGGTTTGGGCTTCAAAACATAGCTTGGACGTTGTCAGGTCCAGCTAACAATTCTTCATGAGCAATAATATTATTTCCAAAAATATATCAATATTAATTATGGAAATACACCAAGGCAAGACAGCTTTTCACAGCCCATCAAACCTGCGCGTCTTGATCAGCACGCTAGGTTAAACATAAAACTCCATAGAATCTTCAAAGATCTTGCTCATAAATATAACGCGTGTTGGCGCGCAACAATCAGATGACACAATGCTGTTCCACTTGCTACAGCATTTGTCGCAGCATTGGCTAATAGTTGTTTTTGCAAAATGTAGCCAACATACAAAAACCCAACAAATATATTTTCAAAATTCCGACGAGATAAAAAATGTTTTTAAAATCACTTTAAGCTTACAAAACCATTGTGCCAATTTTTCAAATCTTGAACTAACGCGCAATCACAATCTCAATAAAACTCATGTTAAAACGTACAAAAACAAAAAGCAGAATATAATTTAATATTATAAAAAAAATCTAATAATCTCTGCTACAATATTTCTAAGGGTCTTACAGGTATGAACAAATAAATGTTTTTAAAGCAAGGTCAATAATTTAAACTTTTTTAATTTTTTTCTGCGCCAAATTTGCTTTTAGATTGAAATTCTGGCAACCAGACAGACAAATGCTGTGCACAATGTTAGCACTAGTGTCCGAGCATTTGTCACACAATAATAAAATAACTTAGCGTAGCAAAGTAAAATAAGCGTGACTGTAAAGTAAAGAACACAATGAGTTTGTTAACCCAGTTCTGCGCAACTTGCCCTAGTCTGGGGATACCAATCCAGGAATGAACCCACTATAATAGCTCTAGTGAAATACCCCAACGTAGCCTCACTACTTGGTTATGCACCTAGACCCTATCCCGTGCTGCTCTACCTAGGAACTCCTAGATATGAGACCCTGTCTCAATTCCTACCAAACAGTACAACCAGCACTGTTATCACTTGTTCTTTTAAATGGTTGAAAAGTCACACTTTCAAGACACAACTAACTCCGTACTTCACAGCTTAGGAGTAGTACACAGTTACAACTCAATAACACACAGAGAACTTGACATGCATCAACAGATACAAGCAAGACTCACACTAACAAGAAAACCTAATACTCACGCTTTAGTACACACACGGTTTTCAACACACACACAAACCTAGGGTTTGTCTTCATACATATATAGTACTCAGAAACACGGGTTTGGGCTTCAAAACATAGCTTGGACGTTGTAAGGTCCAGCTAACAATTCTTCATGAGCAAGAATATTATTTCCAAAAATACATAAAGATTAATTATGGAAATACAAAAAGCCTGTAGCCTTATTACAGCTCAGCAAACCTGCGCGTCTTGATCAGCACGCTAGGTTAAATATAAAACTCCATAGAATCTCCAGAAGATCTTCAACATAAATATAGCGCGTGTTTGCGCGCAACAGTCAGGTCACACAATGCTGTGCCACTTGCTTTCAGCATGTGTCTCAGCATTTGGCTAGTAGTTGTTTTTGCAAGAATATAGCCAACATACAAAAACCCAACAATCTCCCCCTTTGGCAAATTTATGGCGAAAACAATCTATAGCCAGTTCTTGGAGAAATACGCAGAACTTCTTCACGTTCACATCATGCATAAGTAACACAATAATCATGGCATATAACAAAACTAACTTCAAGAGAATTCTTTGAACAAAGATAGCTCAAAGATAGCTCGTAACAATATCAGAGGCATTCATCATCAGAAATCGTAATGCGCCTAGCCTCACAGAACATAGCCAGATAAAAATTTCACATATAGTGGGTTCATATAAAGAGATGAAAACATACTCTTAAAAAATTCTTCCACAACAGATAGAGATCAGAGATACGTGCTCCCCCTCAACACATGCATTCACATCACATAACATAATCGCTCCCCCTCAAAACATGCATGCATATAAAATAACATACTCACTTCAATGAGACAAATGTCAGAGCATCTGTCCAAACATCTTCATGCATATAAATGACATAGCAACTTCTAGAGCATGTGTCAGAGCATCTTCAGATCATAAGAATTTTAATTCTAACATACATCTTCATGCATAAACATAGCATAGCAAACTTCAAGAGCATGCAACAGATCATCTTCAGGCATAAGAAAAATTAATTTCTAACATATACTACTACTCCCCCTTTTTAGCCATAAATTCTGACAAACATAATATCATGCATAAGGAAAAGTCATAGAGTACCACACCAGTCACAGAGGTCACAGAGGCACAGAGAGGCCCCAATAAGTGTTATTACAGACCATAGAGCACACACAGGTGCATAGTGAATGAATAAAAGAAAAAAAATTACACAAGGATTAAAAGGAGGTAGTCTCATCAGAGGTATTAGACACTTCCTCAGTGTCACCAGCAGCAGAAGCATTACCATTTCCTCCTTCTTCTTCCTCGTCTTGCCCTTGGGCATTCAGCTCACCCTCAGCTTCAGCCTCAGCTCTCAAAGCAGCTATAACCCTATCAACCTTCAGCTTCTTAGCACCCAAATCCAAACTGACCTCAGTAAGTTCAGCAATCATAGCCTTCCTATCCATAATACCAGTTGTTTGGACAGAAGCACCAGCCAACTCATCAGCCTGTGGCTGGGATAAAGATTTGCAATCCAAAACAAGAGGACTAAGCCTCCTAACAGGCTCATCAGCACCAACCAAAATGTCAGGGTGTTGTTGCAGGATGATATCACATAGCAAAGTGGGAAAGGCAATTGGGAACTTAACAGCAAAAGACTTAGCTTGTTCTAAAAACTGATAGTAAATATAAGAACCAAAATCAAATGCAGACTTAGTACCTACTGCATATATAAGCTTAGCCAAACCAGTAGCAACAAAATTGGAGTGAGTAGTTGGGGACCAGTTATGTGCAGCAATTTTATTCAACAGAGTGTACAAAGGGGACAGTTTTGCAGCAGACAAATGCCTAGGCCAGTGTCTAAGCTTGTTACCTGTTATCTCCTTGCAGATGGTGTCATCAGTTACCTCCAACTCAGGAATGTCTGCAGTGGACCTTCCTAGATAAGTATTGATAATTTGAGGAGAAAAATTGATGCACCTGCCACGCACAAACACCTGCCTGTATTCTGGATTTCTAGGATCATCACAATCTTCAGACATGTTGACCACAAATTCCCTTACCAGCTTGTCATAGCAGTGGCCCAGGTTCTGCACTGTCTTCATCAGCCCAGCAAATTCCAGCACATCCACAAGTTCTTTGCATTTAAGAGCATCTGCTTTCAAATTCCTCTCCAAACCAAGCCTCCTATGATAGACAAATTTCCACCTAGAGGCACCACTTTCCAAGTGAAAAGATACATTGTCCAGAGGAGCTGGAGGAATAACAAGAGGGACTTTCATTCCCTTGACAGTTCTTCGAGATGCTCCACCAGATGGGGCAGCATCTGTCTCAGCCATCTCAAATTCTGAATCACTTGAAGGGTGATCCTTTTTTTTTAAGGCTCTTCTTCTGTTGATCAGGCTTATGAGTAACTTTACTCCAAGACCTAGGGGGACCAACCGGTTTCTTCCCAGTATCAGCTTTCTTTTTGTCTTTCTTAGCATCTTTTCCAGTAGTAGATGCAACAACAGTAGTGGATTTGCTCCTTGTCCTTCGAGCAATACCCATAGCGGCAAGAGTCTCTTCCAAAGTTCTGTCTTCAGACTCCAAATCATCCACATTGACCACATCAGTTTGGTCAATGTTCACATTCTCAGCCTGATCATCATCCTGAGGCTTAGGAGAATCGTTCTCTTCAGCCACTTCAGTTTCAGGAGTGTTTGGAACATCCAAAACCTCTTCATTGGATTGTGCCAAAGATGCTTGAGCATCTGGCACAGCATCTGGCTTCTCAGCAGAGGGTTGAGCAGTTTCCTCTGTCACAGCAATGTTCTCAGTAACGTTTGCATCATCAGTAACAACCTTGTCATCAGCATGTTTAACACTATCCACATGCACATCAGCATCTAACATTTCATCTACCTTAGGATTAGCAGTTCCTAGGGTTTCAACTAACGGTTCATCTCCCTCAATAGGCTTATCATCAGATCTAGTGCCAGAAGTATCAACATCTGGTTCTACAACAGTCGACTTCAACAGATTTTTCTTACAGTATAGATCATGCATGCTAAGACCTATACGGTGAACAGGAGAGGATTTCTTACTTTTTGATTTTGCAGTCTTCTTCGCAGCAGAAGAAGTAGATCCTTTTCTGGTTTTCCTCTTCCTTAACACCAGCGCTTTTGGACGCTGTTTGATTGCTGATGAATCGATCATTGTTGCGAGCGGTTGGACATTCAGGACCGTTGGAGAAGCGGTTTCAGAAGCTTTGGGGGAAGTTTGTGCGTTTGCGATAGGTGATTGAGATGAAGTAGACATGATCGTAGTAAGATTTTTGAGAGTTTGGAGGTTTGAGAATTTTTGAACAGCAATGGGAGCGGCAATAGAGCGGTTGAGTGTTTCAGAAAAGAGTTGTAAGGAATAATGATGATTGCGTGTGATTGTTTTGTAAAAGGGAAGTTTTGATTCACTTCCTTGATTGACGTGCAAGTAGCGGTTGGGGAGAGAGACAGTAACTGATGCACGCCTTACACACAATAACTGCTATAATTCCTCAATTAGGCAAATGCCTAACCGCCTTCTTAATTTTTCAAATTGGGCAATATCAAGAGCTTTTGAAAATATATCTGCTAATTGCTCTTCGGTGGAAACATGCTCAATTGCAATTATCTTTTCTTCAACCAAATCTCTGATGAAATGATGTCTGATATCAATGTGCTTGGTCCTACTATGTTGTATAGGATTTTTGGAAATATTGATAGCACTCAAGTTGTCACAATATAATGTCATAGCATCTGTCTTGACATTGTATTCACTCAGCATTTGTTTCATCCACACCATTTGAGTACAACTACTGCCTGCTGCTATTTACTCAGCCTCAGCAGTTGATAATGAAACACAACTTTGTTTCTTACTAAACCAAGATATAAGATTATCACCTAGAAAGAAACATCCTCGAGAAGTGCTTTTTCTATCATCTGCACTTCCTGCCCAGTCAGCATCACAATATCCTACCAACTTGTTACTTTCACCATGAGAGTATAGTAACCCATAATCACTAGTACCATTCACATACTTTAAGATTCTTTTTACTTGGGTCAAATGAGTCACCTTTGGTTAAGCTTGGTACCTAGCGCATACTCCAACAGCAAATGTGATATCTGGTCTACTTGCAGTTAGATAAAGTAGACTACCTATCATACTTCTGTACAAACTTTGATCTACATCTTCACCTTTGACATCTTTTGAAAGCTTGACATGTGTAAGAGCAGGAGTTCTTTTAGTGGCAGCATTCTCCATGCCAAATTTCTTGACCATATTCTTGGCATACTTACTCTGAGAGATAAATATAGTGTCTTCCATTTGTTTTACTTGAAGACCCAAAAAGAAATTAAGCTCTCCTACAAGACTCATCTCAAACTCAGATTGCATTTGCTGAACAAAATGCTCTACCATCTGGTCAGACATTCCTCCAAAGACAATATCATCCACATATATTTGCGCAATCATGAGCTTACCATTCACATCTTTCACAAAGAGTGTCTTGTCATTACCACCCTTTCTGTAACCATTATTCACCAAGAACTCAGTTAGCCTCTCATACCAAGCTCTGGGAGCTTGCTTTAAACCATACAATGCTTTCTTTAGCTTGTAAACATGATCTGGAAAGGCTGGATCAACAAATCCCTTGGGCTGTTCAACATAGACCACTTCATTCAAGTAACCATTCAGAAATGCACTCTTGACGTCCATTTGATACAGCTTAAACTTGAGTATACATGCAATTCCAAGTAGTAGCCTAATAGCTTCTAGTCTAGCTACTGGAGCAAATGTTTCACCAAAATCAACTCCTTCAATTTGAGCATAACCTTGAGCCACTAGTCTGGCTTTGTTCCTGGTGATAGTTCCATTCTCATCTGACTTATTTTTGTAAACCCATTTAGTTCCTATGATGTTTGCATTATCTGGCCTAGGAACTAGATCCCATACATCACTTCTCTTGAACTGAGTTAGCTCTTCTTGCATAGCATTTATCCAGAACTCATTAGTCAGAGCCTCCTTGACATTCTTGGGTTCAAAATTGGAAATAAAACAGGAATTGGATATCTCATTATTTCTTCTTCTTGTTGTGATGCCTTGATTAGGATTACCAATGACTTGGTCAATAGTATGATACTTCTGAACTCGGGTAGATGGCCCTTTGTTATTGGCTAAATCTTCAGAATTTATCACTCCTGAGTCTTCTTCATTGACAATCTCATCTTCTGTTTCCTCTTGTAGACCACATGCTTGGTCAAATGTACTGTCATCTGGTGCAGCATCAGTACCTTTATCATCTATCACAACATTTATGGATTCCATCATGGCATTAGTTCTAGAGTTGAATACTCTATAGGCTCTACTGTTAGTTGAATAACCTAAGAATATCCCCTCATCACTTTTAGCATTCATCTTCCTCCTTGGTTCTCTGTCAGCTAAGATATAACATTTACTTCCAAAGACATGAAAATGTTTCACAGATGGTTTTCTATCTTTCCATAGCTCATACAGAGTTGCAGATGTTCCCTTTCTCAGTGTAACTCTGTTATGGATGTAGCAGGCTGTATTCATAGCCTCAGCCCAGAAATAGAAAGGTAACTTCTTAGCATGTATCATAACCCTAGCTGATTCTTGTAATGTCCTATTCTTCCTTTCTACTATTCCATTCTGTTGAGGAGTAATAGGTGCAGAAAACTCATGAAATATTCCTTCTGCAGTGCAAAATTCAGAGAACTTACTATTTTCAAACTCCTTGCCATGATCACTTCTGATCCTAGTTATACCACACTCTTTCTCTCTTTGTAGTTTTAGGCAGAGATCCTTGAATTTCTCAAAAGTGTCAGATTTCTCTTTGATGAAGTCAATCCAAGTATATCTAGAATAATCATCTACCATTACAAAAGCATACTTCTTTCCACCTAAACTTTCAACTTGCATAGGCCCCATTAAGTCCATATGCAATAACTCAAGTACTCTGGATGTGGTCATATGCTGCAGCTTCTGGTGAGGCACCTTTGTCTGTTTACCTATCTGACATTCTCCACATATGCTTCCTTCTTGAATCTAAAGTCTTGGTAAACCTCTCATAGCTCCTTCAGCAATAGCTTTCTTCATGCTCTTGAGATTTAGATGTCCAAGCTTTTGGTGCCACAGTTTGACCTCATCTTCTTTAGCTATTAGGCATGTAGATAACTCAGCTTTGTCTTGGGAGACCCATAGATAACAGTTATCCCTTGACTTTTCTCCCTTCATCAGTAGATCACCTTTACTATTAGTAACTAAGCATTCATCCTTTGTAAAGTTGACCTTCATACCTTTATCACACAGTTGACTAATGCTAATTAGATTGGCAGTCAGTCCTTTCACATGAAGCACTTTGTCAAGTTTAGGCAACCCTTCAGTTATCAAGGTTCCTATACCTTTAATCTCTCCTTTGGCTCCATCTCCAAAGGTCACAAAGCTGGTAGCATATGGCAAGACATCTGTCAAGTAGTCTCTATTTCCAGTCATATGTCTTGAACATCCACTATCAAAGTACCAATCACTCCTAGATGATGCTCTTAGAGAAGTATGAGCAATTTGAGCAATTTCCACACCTTCAGGTTCAGCTTGGTCAGGATCCACAATATTGTTTTTCTGCTTCCATTCCTTTTTTATAGTAGATTCAGCTTTTTTATAGTAGATTATAGGTAGTAGTAGCTGGAACAAACTTCATCACAGATGCAGGTTTCTGATGACGTGGTGAATGATAGTTGAAACCAATACCCTTGGAATCTTTCGAACTCTGTCCTATTTCTAGGATTTCTTCTAACTTCTCAGTTCTTGTATTCAGCATCCTCACTTGTTTGTTCATGTTATCCATCTTGCATTTGTATAGCTCCACTTCATCAGCTAGTCTTGAATTTTCTTCCAAGAGTTTGATTTTCTCAGCCTATAGTGAAGCAATGGTCTTCCTCTGCTTTAACACAGTGTTGGCCACTTCCACACTTTTGTGCCATAAGCCCTTGTAGCAATCAACCAGTTCATCATATGGCATTTCACCATCATGTGATTCTGTATCAGATGCACATACCCCGGTTAGAGCAGTTACATGATTGGCAGATTCAGATTCTTCTTCAGAATCATCTTCATCTGACCATGAAACATTCATCTCTTTCTTTTGCTTTCTAAGATAAGTACCACACTCAGTTCTGATGTGACCATAACCTTCACACTCATGACATAGAACACCTTTGCCTAGACTTGACCTCTCATCTGTTTTTGGTTTCCTCTGACTGTTGGCATTCCTATTAATGCTGTGACTGTTGTCTGGAGCATGTGTCTTGGCTTGTCTGTCAAACCTTTTGAAGGCTTTATTAAATTTCTTACCTAACATCACCATAGTCTCAGATAGACTTTCATCAGTCTCCATATCACTGTCCTCAGATTTAGAGGCAAAAGCAATACTCTTTGTCTTCTTTTCTGATCTTTCATTTGCAGCCATTTCAAATGTTTGTAAGGATCCCACTAGTTCACCCATTTTCAATTCTGAGATGTCCTTAGCTTCTTCTATAGCAGTAACCTTCATGTCAAATTTCTTAGGTAGAGACCTAAACATTTTCTTTACCAGGTTCTCTTCAGAAATATTTTTTCCCAAAGCATCAAATTGATTATCAAACTCGAGTATTCTCATGTGGAATTCTTGAATACTTTCATCATCCTTCATCTTCAAGTTCTCAAACTTGCTAGTCAAAAGTTGCAGCCTTGAGCTTCTTACTTTTGAGTTACCCTCATGAACAATTTGGAGTTTCTTCCATGCTTCCTTAGCAATAGTACATTTTTTTATCAATCTGAAAATGTGCACATCAACTCCATTGGTTAAGGCATTTAGAGCCCTTGAATTTGCATTGGCCCATGCTTCTTCATCCTTGCTCCATTCGTCCTCAGGTTTCAGCTTAGTAACAGTCTCTCCTTCCTTACCAGTAGTAACCACTGGGGGTTCCCATCCTACAACCACAGCTCTCCATGTTTTGTGATCCATGGATTTCAAAAACGTAGTCATTTTGGACTTCCAGTCATCATAGTTAGCATCACCAATCAACAATGGTGGTCTGTTCATGAGTCCTCCTTCCTTGTCCATCTTAGCCAGAAATATCTTCCCTGGAGCTCACCCAATCAGGCAGGGTGCCTGCTCTGATGCCAATTGAAATTCTGGCAACCAGACAGACAAATGCTGTGCACAATGTTAGCACTAGTGTCCGAGCATTTGTCACACAATAATAAAATAACTTAGCGTAGCAAAGTAAAATAAGCGTGACTGTAAAGTAAAGAACACAATGAGTTTGTTAACCCAGTTCGGCGCAACTTGCCCTAGTCTGGGGGATACCAATCCAGGAATGAACCCACTATAATAGCTCTAGTGAAATACACCAACGTAGCCTCACTACTTGGTTATGCACCTAGACCCTATCCCGTGCTGCTCTACCTAAGAACTCCTAGATATGAGACCCCGTCTCAATTCCTACCAAACAGTAGAACCAACACTGTTATCACTTGTTCTTTTAAATGGTTGAAAAGTCACACTTTCAAGACACAACTAACTCCGTACTTCACAGCTTAGGAGTAGTACACAGTTACAACTCAATAACACACAGAGAATTTGACATGCATCAACAGATACAAGCAAGACTCACACTAACAAGAAAACCTAATACTCACGCTTTAGTACACACACGGTTTTCAACACACACACAAACCTAGGGTTTGTCTTCATACATATATAGTACTCAGCAACACGGGTTTGGGCTTCAAAACATAGCTTGGACGTTGTAAGGTCCAGCTAACAATTCTTCATGAGCAAGAATATTATTTCCAAAAATACATAAAGATTAATTATGGAAATACAAAAAGCCTGTAGCCTTATTACAGCTCAGCAAGATCTTCAACATAAATATAAAACTCCATAGAATCTCCAGAAGATCTTCAACATAAATATAGCGCGTGTTTGCGCGCAACAGTCAGGTCACACAATGCTGTGCCACTTGCTTTCAGCATGTGGCTCAGCATTTGGCTAGTAGTTGTTTTTGCAAGAATGTAGCCAACATACAAAAACCCAACATAGATATTGTAGTGTAGACAAATTTGGGTTTCCGTCCTAAAAAACAATCCTTAATATTCTCCTCGTAATATCTAATTCATAAGGATTTAGTCCCTCATTACACATCACACAATAAAATTGGACAAGCCTCATCAGATTTGAGTTTTAAAATTACCCCATGGCCATTTACGTCTTTTTATACTTTTTAAAAAAAAAATTGTCTCAGACAAATCAAATGACAAATAACCTCTCCCTACACGAGTAGTGGTCAGGTCACCAAATTTTGGCAACAACAATATTTTTGAGTGACATCGCCAAATAAAAGACTAATATGAAAAGAATTTGATATTAATTTGATATTACAAAAGGATTTTTATTAGGGACTACAAATATAAAGTCGTACATATTACAGGGACGGAAAAAACTCATTTCCTCTTTCTTTTTTTAGTTTGAGGAGCACCCAACTTAGTGAAAAATTTAAATAGTATAATAGGACAAGCTTTTCCAAGCTAAAATTAGATGATTTTAATTTTTTTTTGAAATCAATTATTATATACCAAACAGATAAATATTACTTATTACAACAAAAAAAGCCACGACAAATATCATAACAAGTAAATAAAAAACATTTCTAAAAAAATAATGACATACATAAGTCTCTGTTTCCTTAACTACAATGAGTTGTTTGTTATAACTATACAACTTAAAATAAACACCAATGAAACCATAAATTTTCATAATGTGTAGTTTAATTTGAATTGCAAAAAAGATACATTAGATAGTTTGCACTTAAGAAATAACAAAACATTTGTAAGTTTTTCTCAGCTCTAAATTGAGTACTCTCAAGATGAAGATATTATTCATTTGTTTTCTTCTTTTTAGTATGGTTTTGTTAAACCAGAACATACATGTTGATGGACGTATTTCATATGAACAATTACGTAAACCAAATATGCGAAGAGGGAAACTTCCTCCAACTAATGGATATCACCGAGGTTGCTCTCATATAACTAGGTGTCGAGGAAAAAAAGATAACTAGTTCTTATCAAAATAATGATATCTTTTATTGTATCTCAAAAATCATGTTTCAATGAATATTTTTCCACCATATTATGTTTGTTTATGCTTGAAACAAGTCTTCTTTATATTTAAGTTGAGACATAGATAAGTAAGTTTATTCGCGTATATTTTATAATTTTCCTTTATTTCTTCACTCTAATTTCTCAAGTTAAAAAAATTATTCTACGTATTTTTAAAAGAATGAAATCTATTTGAATTTATATACATGTAGAGAGAGACAGATAGAGTACTTATCTTGATAATAAATGTAGAATATAAATATTCAATGAGTTAAATAAAATGAAAAGGAGATAACGATCATGGAATTAAAACAATAATTAATATATAATGATTGCCATTATCAAAGTATTTAATTTTTGTTAAGACAAAGTTTAAAAAAATTATGAAAAATTAAAATCCTATAAATAGAATTAAATACTAATACGTTAGTGGCCTATGAATAAAGTATTCCTTAAAAACAAGACAATGTCCACAAAACAGTAGTTGTATCTGCCATATGTTGTACTAATGCTAAAATAAGTTAATGCACTATGGATTAAGTATCCATTGTATATGACTTATGTTGTACTTTCATTATGTTGCATCAAACTCCAATGTTCGTATAGTATTGTGTACCGCAAATAAAATTATATGTAATATTAACGTATCCATATCTTATAAATATATTTGGTCATCTAAATATCCTAGACAAATTTAGTATGGTTGTTACTTTAATATTTTTTCAAATTTGTATTTTTAATTTCTTATTGTTTTCACGGGTCAAGACAATGCTTGAATGTTCTAATTATCTAGAGTGGAATCAACCAAATTAAACCCCGCCAATTAAAAGTTTGTATTTCTTTGCTATTTAACAAGCCTCGTTTAAAGCGGCTTATTAGGCATTTATTTATCATACATTTTTCAATTATAAGGTCCTGTAAATGAGTAACTATATATCAATTTAATCTTCCGCCGAAAGTTCTTTTTTATGCCAATATGCTATAGGTTTGTAGTTATTTGTAAGGACATCCAATTATCTTCTACACAAATGTAAATTATAGCATTTAATTAGGGTATGAACAAATAAATGTTTTTAAAGCAAGGTCAATAATTTAAACTTTTTTATTTTTTTTTCTGCGCCAAATTTGCTTTTAGATATTGTAGTGTAGACAAATTTGGGTTTCCGTCCTAAAAAACAATCCTTAATATTCTCCTCGTAATATCAAATTCATAAGGTTTTAGTCCCTCATTACACATCACACAATAAAATTGGACAAGCCTCATAAGATTTGAGTTTTAAAATTACCCCATGGCCATTTACCTCTTTTTATACTTTTTAAAAAATTCTTTGTCTCAGACAAATAACCTCTCCCTACACGAGTAGTGGTCGGGTCACCAAATTTTGGCAACAACAATATTTTTGAGTGACATCGCCAAATAAAAGACTAATATGAAAAGAATTTGATATTAATATGATATTACAAAAGGATTTTTTTTAGGGACTACAAATATAAAGTCGTCCATATTACAGGGACGAAAAGAACTCATTTCCTCTTTCTTTTTTTAGTTTGAGGAGCACCCAACTTATTGAAAAATTTAAATAATATAATAGGACAAGCTTTTCCAAGTTAAAATTAGATGATTTTGATTTTTTTTTGAAATCAATTATTATATACCAAACAGATAAATATTACTTATTACAACAAAAAAAGCCACGACAAATATCATAACAAGTAAATAAAAAAATTTTCTAAAAAAATAATGACATACATAAGTCTCTGTTTCCTTAACTACAATGAGTTGTTTGTTATAATTATACAACTTAAAATAAACACCAATGAAACCATAAATTTTCATAATGTGTAGTTTAATTTGAAATGCAAAAAAGATAGATTAGATAGTTTGCACTTAAGAAATAACAAAACATTTGTAAGTTTTTCTCAGCTCTAAATTGACTACTCTCAAGATGAAGATATTATTCATTTGTTTTCTTCTTTTTAGTATGGTTTTGTTAAACCATAACATACATGTTGATGGACGTATTTCATATGAACAATTACGTAAACCAAATATGCGAAGAGGGAAACTTCCTCCAACTAATGGATATCATCGAGGTTGCTCTCATATAACTAGGTGTCGAGGAAAAAAAGATAACTAGTTCTTATCAAAATAATGATATCTTTTATTGTATCTCAAAAATCATGTTTCAATGAATATTTTTCCACCATATTATGTTTGTTTATGCTTGAAACAAGTCTTCTTTATATTTAAGTTGAGACATAGATAAGTAAGTTTATTCGCGTATATTTTATAATTTTCCTTTATTTCTTCACTCTAATTTCTCAAGTTAAAAAAATTATTCTACGTATTTTTAAAAGAATGAAATCTATTTGAATTTATATACATGTAGAGAGAGACAGATAGAGTACTTATCTTGATAATAAATGTAGAATATAAATATTCAATGAGTTAAATAAAATGAAAAGGAGATAACGATCATGAAATTAAAACAATAATTAATATATAATGATTGTCATTATCAAAGTATTTAATTTTTGTTAAGACAAAGTTTAAAAAAATTATGAAAAATTAAAATCCTATAAATAGAATTAAATACTAATACGTTAGTGGCCTATGAATAAAGTATTCCTTAAAAACAAGACAATGTCCACAAAACAGTAGTTGTATCTGCCATATGTTGTACTAATGCTAAAATAAGTTAATGCACTATGGATTAAGTATCCATTGTATATGACTTATGTTGTACTTTCATTATGTTGCATCAAACTCCAATGTTCGTATAGTATTGTGTACCGCAAATAAAATTATATGTAATATTAACGTATCCATATCTTATAAATATATTTGGTCATCTAAATATCCTAGACAAATTTAGTATGGTTGTTACTTTAATATTTTTTCAAATTTGTATTTTTAATTTCTTATTGTTTTCACGGGTCAAGACAATGCTTGAATGTTCTAATTATCTAGAGTGGAATCAACCAAATTAAACCCCGCCAATTAAAAGTTTGTATTTCTTTGCTATTTAACAAGCCTCGTTTAAAGCGGCTTATTAGGCATTTATTTATCATACATTTTTCAATTATAAGGTCCTGTAAATGAGTAACTATATATCAATTTAATCTTCCGCCGAAAGTTCTTTTTTATGCCAATATGCTATAGGTTTGTAGTTATTTGTAAGGACATCCAATTATCTTCTACACAAATGTAAATTATAGCATTTAATTAGGGTATGAACAAATAAATGTTTTTAAAGCAAGGTCAATAATTTAAACTTTTTTATTTTTTTTTCTGCGCCAAATTTGCTTTTAGATATTGTAGTGTAGACAAATTTGGGTTTCCGTCCTAAAAAACAATCCTTAATATTCTCCTCGTAATATCAAATTCATAAGGTTTTAGTCCCTCATTACACATCACACAATAAAATTGGACAAGCCTCATAAGATTTGAGTTTTAAAATTACCCCATGGCCATTTACCTCTTTTTATACTTTTTAAAAAATTCTTTGTCTCAGACAAATAACCTCTCCCTACACGAGTAGTGGTCGGGTCACCAAATTTTGGCAACAACAATATTTTTGAGTGACATCGCCAAATAAAAGACTAATATGAAAAGAATTTGATATTAATATGATATTACAAAAGGATTTTTTTTAGGGACTACAAATATAAAGTCGTCCATATTACAGGGACGAAAAGAACTCATTTCCTCTTTCTTTTTTTAGTTTGAGGAGCACCCAACTTATTGAAAAATTTAAATAATATAATAGGACAAGCTTTTCCAAGTTAAAATTAGATGATTTTGATTTTTTTTTGAAATCAATTATTATATACCAAACAGATAAATATTACTTATTACAACAAAAAAAGCCACGACAAATATCATAACAAGTAAATAAAAAAATTTTCTAAAAAAATAATGACATACATAAGTCTCTGTTTCCTTAACTACAATGAGTTGTTTGTTATAATTATACAACTTAAAATAAACACCAATGAAACCATAAATTTTCATAATGTGTAGTTTAATTTGAAATGCAAAAAAGATAGATTAGATAGTTTGCACTTAAGAAATAACAAAACATTTGTAAGTTTTTCTCAGCTCTAAATTGACTACTCTCAAGATGAAGATATTATTCATTTGTTTTCTTCTTTTTAGTATGGTTTTGTTAAACCATAACATACATGTTGATGGACGTATTTCATATGAACAATTACGTAAACCAAATATGCGAAGAGGGAAACTTCCTCCAACTAATGGATATCATCGAGGTTGCTCTCATATAACTAGGTGTCGAGGAAAAAAAGATAACTAGTTCTTATCAAAATAATGATATCTTTTATTGTATCTCAAAAATCATGTTTCAATGAATATTTTTCCACCATATTATGTTTGTTTATGCTTGAAACAAGTCTTCTTTATATTTAAGTTGAGACATAGATAAGTAAGTTTATTCGCGTATATTTTATAATTTTCCTTTATTTCTTCACTCTAATTTCTCAAGTTAAAAAAATTATTCTACGTATTTTTAAAAGAATGAAATCTATTTGAATTTATATACATGTAGAGAGAGACAGATAGAGTACTTATCTTGATAATAAATGTAGAATATAAATATTCAATGAGTTAAATAAAATGAAAAGGAGATAACGATCATGAAATTAAAACAATAATTAATATATAATGATTGTCATTATCAAAGTATTTAATTTTTGTTAAGACAAAGTTTAAAAGAATTATGAAAAATTAAAATCCTATAAATAGAATTAAATACTAATACGTTAGTGGCTTATGAATTAAGTATTCCTTAAAAACAAGACAATATCCAAAAAATAGTAGTTGTATCTGCCATATGTTGTACTAATGCTAAAATAAGTTAATGCACTATGGATTAAGTATCCATTGTATATGACTTATGTTGTACTTTCATTATGTTGCATCAAACTCCAATGTTCGTATAGTATTGTGTACCGCAAATAAAATTATATGTAATATTAATGTATCCATATCTTATAAATATATTTGGTCATCTAAATATCCTAGACAAATTTAGTATGGTTGTTACTTTAATATTTTTTCAAATTTGTATTTTTAATTTCTTATTGTTTTCACGGGTCAAGACAATGCTTGAATGTTCTAATTATCTAGAGTGGAATCAACCAAATTAAACCCCGCCAATTAAAAGTTTGTATTTGTTTGCTATTTAACAAGCCTCGTTTAAAGCGGCTTATTAGGCATTTATTTATCATACATTTTTCAATTATAAGGTCTTGTAAATGAGTAACTTTATATCAATTTAATCTTCCGCCGAAAGTTCTTTTTTATGCCAATATGCTATAGGTTTGTAGTTATTTGTAAGGACATCCAATTATCTTCTACACAAATTTAAATTATAGCATTTAATTAGGGTATGAACAAATAAATGTTTTTAAAGCAAGGTCAATAATTTAAACTTTTTTATTTTTTTTTCTGCGCCAAATTTGCTTTTAGATATTGTAGTGTAGACAAATTTGGGTTTCCGTCCTAAAAAACAATCCTTAATATTCTCCTCGTAATATCAAATTCATAAGGTTTTAGTCCCTCATTACACATCACACAATAAAATTGGACAAGCCTCATAAGATTTGAGTTTTAAAATTACCCCATGGCCATTTACCTATTTTTATACTTTTTAAAAAATTCTTTGTCTCAGACAAATAACCTCTCCCTACACGAGTAGTGGTCAGGTCACCAAATTTTGGCAACAACAATATTTTTGAGTGACATCGCCAAATAAAAGACTAATATGAAAAGAATTTGATATTAATATGATATTACAAAAGGATTTTTTTTAGGGACTACAAATATAAAGTCGTCCATATTACAGGGACGAAAAGAACTCATTTCCTCTTTCTTTTTTTAGTTTGAGGAGCACCCAACTTATTGAAAAATTTAAATAATATAATAGGACAAGCTTTTCCAAGCTAAAATTAGATGATTTTGATTTTTTTTTGAAATCAATTATTATATACCAAACAGATAAATATTACTTATTACAACAAAAAAAGCCACGACAAATATCATAACAAGTAAATAAAAAAAATTTCTAAAAAAATAATGACATACATAAGTCTCTGTTTCCTTAACTACAATGAGTTGTTTGTTATAACTATACAACTTAAAATAAACACCAATGAAACCATAAATTTTCATAATGTGTAGTTTAATTTGAATTGCAAAAAAGATACATTAGATAGTTTGCACTTAAGAAATAACAAAACATTTGTAAGTTTTTCTCAGCTCTAAATTGACTACTCTCAAGATGAAGATATTATTCATTTGTTTTCTTCTTTTTAGTATGGTTTTGTTAAACCAGAACATACATGTTGATGGACGTATTTCATATGAACAATTACGTAAACCAAATATGCGAAGAGGGAAACTTCCTCCAACTAATGGATATCATCGAGGGTGCTCTCATATAACTAGGTGTCGAGGAAAAAAAGATAACTAGTTCTTATCAAAATAATGATATCTTTTATTGTATCTCAAAAATCATGTTTCAATGAATATTTTTCCACCATATTATGTTTGTTTATGCTTGAAACAAGTCTTCTTTATATTTAAGTTGAGACATAGATAAGTAAGTTTATTCGCGTATATTTTATAATTTTCCTTTATTTCTTCACTCTAATTTCTCAAGTTAAAAAAATTATTCTACGTATTTTTAAAAGAATGAAATCTATTTGAATTTATATACATGTAGAGAGAGACAGATAGAGTACTTATCTTGATAATAAATGTAGAATATAAATATTCAATGAGTTAAATAAAATGAAAAGGAGATAACGATCATGAAATTAAAACAATAATTAATATATAATGATTGTCATTATCAAAGTATTTAATTTTTGTTAAGACAAAGTTTAAAAGAATTATGAAAAATTAAAATCCTATAAATAGAATTAAATACTAATACGTTAGTGGCTTATGAATTAAGTATTCCTTAAAAACAAGACAATGTCCAAAAAATAGTAGTTGTATCTGCCATATGTTGTACTAATGCTAAAATAAGTTAATGCACTATGGATTAAGTATCCATTGTATATGACTTATGTTGTACTTTCATTATGTTGCATCAAACTCCAATGTTCGTATAGTATTGTGTACCGCAAATAAAATTATATGTAATATTAACGTATCCATATCTTATAAATATATTTGGTCATCTAAATATCCTAGACAAATTTAGTATGGTTGTTACTTTAATATTTTTTCAAATTTGTATTTTTAATTTCTTATTGTTTTCACAGGTCAAGACAATGCTTGAATGTTCTAATTATCTAGAGTGGAATCAACCAAATTAAACCCCGCCAATTAAAAGTTTGTATTTCTTTGCTATTTAACAAGCCTCATTTAAAGCGGCTTTTTAGGCATTTATTTATCATACATTTTTCAATTATAAGGTCTTGTAAATGAGTAACTATATATCAATTTAATCTTCCGCCGGAAGTTCTTTTTTATGCCATGTATGCTATATGTTTGTATTTATTTGTAAGGACATTCAATTATCTTCTACACAAATGTAAATTATAGCATTTAATTAGGGTATGAACAAATAAATGTTTTTAAAGCAAGGTCAATAATTTAAACTTTTTTTAATTTTTTTTATGCGCCAAATTTGCTTTTATATATTGTAGTGTAGACAAATTTGGGTTTCCGTCCTAAAAAACAATCCTTAATATTCTCCTCGTAATATCAAATTCACAAGGTTTTAGTCCCTCATTACACATCACACAATAAAATTGGACAAGCCTCATAAGATTTGAGTTTTAAAATAACCCCATGGCCATTTACGTCTTTTTATACTTTTTAAAAATTTTCTTTGTCTCAAACAAATCAAATGACAAATAACCTCTCCCTACACGAGTAGTGGTCAGGTCACCAAATTTTGGCAACAACAATATTTTTGAGTGACATCGCCAAATAAAAGACTAATATGAAAAGAATTTGATATTAATATGATATTACAAAAGGATTTTTTTTAGGGACTACAAATATAAAGTCGTCCATATTACAGGGACGAAAAAAATTCATTTCCTCTTTCTTTTTTTAGTTTGAGGAGCACCCAACTTATTGAAAAATTTAAATAATATAATAGGACAAGCTTTTCCAAGCTAAAATTAGATGATTTTGATTTTTTTTTGAAATCAATTATTATATACCAAACAGATAAATATTACTTATTACAACAAAAAAAGCCACGACAAATATCATAACAAGTAAATAAAAAAAATTTCTAAAAAAATAATGACATACATAAGTCTCTGTTTCCTTAACTACAATGAGTTGTTTGTTATAACTATACAACTTAAAATAAACACCAATGAAACCATAAATTTTCATAATGTGTAGTTTAATTTGAATTGCAAAAAAGATACATTAGATAGTTTGCACTTAAGAAATAACAAAACATTTGTAAGTTTTTCTCAGCTCTAAATTGACTACTCTCAAGATGAAGATATTATTCATTTGTTTTCTTCTTTTTAGTATGGTTTTGTTAAACCAGAACATACATGTTGATGGACGTATTTCATATGAACAATTACGTAAACCAAATATGCGAAGAGGGAAACTTCCTCCAACTAATGGATATCATCGAGGGTGCTCTCATATAACTAGGTGTCGAGGAAAAAAAGATAACTAGTTCTTATCAAAATAATGATATCTTTTATTGTATCTCAAAAATCATGTTTCAATGAATATTTTTCCACCATATTATGTTTGTTTATGCTTGAAACAAGTCTTCTTTATATTTAAGTTGAGACATAGATAAGTAAGTTTATTCGCGTATATTTTATAATTTTCCTTTATTTCTTCACTCTAATTTCTCAAGTTAAAAAAATTATTCTACGTATTTTTAAAAGAATGAAATCTATTTGAATTTATATACATGTAGAGAGAGACAGATAGAGTACTTATCTTGATAATAAATGTAGAATATAAATATTCAATGAGTTAAATAAAATGAAAAGGAGATAACGATCATGAAATTAAAACAATAATTAATATATAATGATTGTCATTATCAAAGTATTTAATTTTTGTTAAGACAAAGTTTAAAAGAATTATGAAAAATTAAAATCCTATAAATAGAATTAAATACTAATACGTTAGTGGCTTATGAATTAAGTATTCCTTAAAAACAAGACAATGTCCAAAAAATAGTAGTTGTATCTGCCATATGTTGTACTAATGCTAAAATAAGTTAATGCACTATGGATTAAGTATCCATTGTATATGACTTATGTTGTACTTTCATTATGTTGCATCAAACTCCAATGTTCGTATAGTATTGTGTACCGCAAATAAAATTATATGTAATATTAACGTATCCATATCTTATAAATATATTTGGTCATCTAAATATCCTAGACAAATTTAGTATGGTTGTTACTTTAATATTTTTTCAAATTTGTATTTTTAATTTCTTATTGTTTTCACAGGTCAAGACAATGCTTGAATGTTCTAATTATCTAGAGTGGAATCAACCAAATTAAACCCCGCCAATTAAAAGTTTGTATTTCTTTGCTATTTAACAAGCCTCATTTAAAGCGGCTTTTTAGGCATTTATTTATCATACATTTTTCAATTATAAGGTCTTGTAAATGAGTAACTATATATCAATTTAATCTTCCGCCGGAAGTTCTTTTTTATGCCATGTATGCTATATGTTTGTATTTATTTGTAAGGACATTCAATTATCTTCTACACAAATGTAAATTATAGCATTTAATTAGGGTATGAACAAATAAATGTTTTTAAAGCAAGGTCAATAATTTAAACTTTTTTTAATTTTTTTTATGCGCCAAATTTGCTTTTATATATTGTAGTGTAGACAAATTTGGGTTTCCGTCCTAAAAAACAATCCTTAATATTCTCCTCGTAATATCAAATTCACAAGGTTTTAGTCCCTCATTACACATCACACAATAAAATTGGACAAGCCTCATAAGATTTGAGTTTTAAAATAACCCCATGGCCATTTACGTCTTTTTATACTTTTTAAAAATTTTCTTTGTCTCAAACAAATCAAATGACAAATAACCTCTCCCTACACGAGTAGTGGTCAGGTCACCAAATTTTGGCAACAACAATATTTTTGAGTGACATCGCCAAATAAAAGACTAATATGAAAAGAATTTGATATTAATATGATATTACAAAAGGATTTTTTTTAGGGACTACAAATATAAAGTCGTCCATATTACAGGGACGAAAAAAACTCATTTCCTCTTTCTTTTTTTAGTTTGAGGAGCACCCAACTTATTGAAAAATTTAAATAATATAATAGGACAAGCTTTTCCAAGCTAAAATTAGATGATTTTGATTTTTTTTTGAAACCAATTATTATATACCAAACAGATAAATATTACTTATTACAACAAAAAAAGCCACGACAAATATCATAACAAGTAAATAAAAAAAATTTCTAAAAAAATAATGACATACATAAGTCTCTGTTTCCTTAACTACAATGAGTTGTTTGTTATAACTATACAACTTAAAATAAACACCAATGAAACCATAAATTTTCATAATGTGTAGTTTAATTTGAATTGCAAAAAAGATACATTAGATAGTTTGCACTTAAGAAATAACAAAACATTTGTAAGTTTTTCTCAGCTCTAAATTGACTACTCTCAAGATGAAGATATTATTCATTTGTTTTCTTCTTTTTAGTATGGTTTTGTTAAACCAGAACATACATGTTGATGGACGTATTTCATATGAACAATTACGTAAACCAAATATGCGAAGAGGGAAACTTCCTCCAACTAATGGATATCATCGAGGGTGCTCTCATATAACTAGGTGTCGAGGAAAAAAAGATAACTAGTTCTTATCAAAATAATGATATCTTTTATTGTATCTCAAAAATCATGTTTCAATGAATATTTTTCCACCATATTATGTTTGTTTATGCTTGAAACAAGTCTTCTTTATATTTAAGTTGAGACATAGATAAGTAAGTTTATTCGCGTATATTTTATAATTTTCCTTTATTTCTTCACTCTAATTTCTCAAGTTAAAAAAATTATTCTACGTATTTTTAAAAGAATGAAATCTATTTGAATTTATATACATGTAGAGAGAGACAGATAGAGTACTTATCTTGATAATAAATGTAGAATATAAATATTCAATGAGTTAAATAAAATGAAAAGGAGATAACGATCATGGAATTAAAACAATAATTAATATATAATGATTGTCATTATCAAAGTATTTAATTTTGGTTAAGACAAAGTTTAAAAGAATTATGAAAAATTAAAATCCTATAAATAGAATTAAATACTAATACGTTAGTGGCTTATGAATTAAGTATTCCTTAAAAACAAGACAATGTCCAAAAAATAGTAGTTGTATCTGCCATATGTTGTACTAATGCTAAAATAAGTTAATGCACTATGGATTAAGTATCCATTGTATATGACTTATGTTGTACTTTCATTATGTTGCATCAAACTCCAATGTTCGTATAGTATTGTGTACCGCAAATAAAATTATATGTAATATTAACGTATCCATATCTTATAAATATATTTGGTCATCTAAATATCCTAGACAAATTTAGTATGGTTGTTACTTTAATATTTTTTCAAATTTGTATTTTTAATTTCTTATTGTTTTCACGGGTCAAGACAATGCTTGAATGTTCTAATTATCTAGAGTGGAATCAACCAAATTAAACCCCGCCAATTAAAAGTTTGTATTTCTTTGCTATTTAACAAGCCTCATTTAAAGCGGCTTTTTAGGCATTTATTTATCATACATTTTTCAATTATAAGGTCTTGTAAATGAGTAACTATATATCAATTTAATCTTCCGCCGAAAGTTCTTTTTTATGCCAAGTATGCTATATGTTTGTACTTATTTGTAAGGATATTCAATTATCTTCTACACAAATGTAAATTATAGCATTTAATTAGGGTATGAACAAATAAATGTTTTTAAAGCAAGGTCAATAATTTAAACTTTTTTAATTTTTTTTCTGCGCCAAATTTGCTTTTAGATATTGTAGTGTAGACAAATTTGGGTTTCCGTCCTAAAAAACAATCCTTAATATTCTCCTCGTAATATCAAATTCACAAGGTTTTAGTCCCTCATTACACATCACACAATAAAATTGGACAAGCCTCATAAGATTTGAGTTTTAAAATAACCCCATGACCATTTACGTCTTTTTATACTTTTTAAAAATTTTCTTTGTCTCAGACAAATCAAATGACAAATAACCTCTCCCTACACGAGTAGTGGTCAGGTCACCAAATTTTGGCAACAACAATATTTTTGAGTGACATCGCCAAATAAAAGACTAATATGAAAAGAATTTGATATTAATATGATATTACAAAAGGATTTTTTTTAGGGACTACAAATATAAAGTCGTCCATATTACAGGGACGAAAAAAACTCATTTCCTCTTTCTTTTTTTAGTTTGAGGAGCACCCAACTTATTGAAAAATTTAAATAATATAATAGGACAAGCTTTTCCAAGCTAAAATTAGATGATTTTGATTTTTTTTTGAAATCAATTATTATATACCAAACAGATAAATATTACTTATTACAACAAAAAAAGCCACGACAAATATCATATCAAGTAAATAAAAAAATTTTCTAAGAAAATAATGACATACATAAGTCTCTGTTTCCTTAACTACAATGAGTTGTTTGTTATAACTATACAACTTAAAATAAACACCAATGAAACCATAAATTTTCATAATGTGTAGTTTAATTTGAATTGCAAAAAAGATACATTAGATAGTTTGCACTTAAGAAATAACAAAACATTTGTAAGTTTTTCTCAGCTCTAAATTGACTACTCTCAAGATGAAGATATTATTCATTTGTTTTCTTCTTTTTAGTATGGTTTTGTTAAACCAGAACATACATGTTGATGGACGTATTTCATATGAACAATTACGTAAACCAAATATGCGAAGAGGGAAACTTCCTCCAACTAATGGATATCATCGAGGGTGCTCTCATATAACTAGGTGTCGAGGAAAAAAAGATAACTAGTTCTTATCAAAATAATGATATCTTTTATTGTATCTCAAAAATCATGTTTCAATGAATATTTTTCCACCATATTATGTTTGTTTATGCTTGAAACAAGTCTTCTTTATATTTAAGTTGAGACATAGATAAGTAAGTTTATTCGCGTATATTTTATAATTTTCCTTTATTTCTTCACTCTAATTTCTCAAGTTAAAAAAATTATTCTACGTATTTTTAAAAGAATGAAATCTATTTGAATTTATATACATGTAGAGAGAGACAGATAGAGTACTTATCTTGATAATAAATGTAGAATATAAATATTCAATGAGTTAAATAAAATGAAAAGGAGATAACGATCATGAAATTAAAACAATAATTAATATATAATGATTGTCATTATCAAAGTATTTAATTTTTGTTAAGACAAAGTTTAAAAGAATTATGAAAAATTAAAATCCTATAAATAGAATTAAATACTAATACGTTAGTGGCTTATGAATTAAGTATTCCTTAAAAACAAGACAATGTCCAAAAAATAGTAGTTGTATCTGCCATATGTTGTACTAATGCTAAAATAAGTTAATGCACTATGGATTAAGTATCCATTGTATATGACTTATGTTGTACTTTCATTATGTTGCATCAAACTCCAATGTTCGTATAGTATTGTGTACCGCAAATAAAATTATATGTAATATTAACGTATCCATATCTTATAAATATATTTGGTCATCTAAATATCCTAGACAAATTTAGTATGGTTGTTACTTTAATATTTTTTCAAATTTGTATTTTTAATTTCTTATTGTTTTCACGGGTCAAGACAATGCTTGAATGTTCTAATTATCTAGAGTGGAATCAACCAAATTAAACCCCGCCAATTAAAAGTTTGTATTTCTTTGCTATTTAACAAGCCTCATTTAAAGCGGCTTTTTAGGCATTTATTTATCATACATTTTTCAATTATAAGGTCCTGTAAATGAGTAACTATATATCAATTTAATCTTCCGCCGAAAGTTCTTTTTTATGCCAAGTATGCTATATGTTTGTATTTATTTGTAAGGACATTCAATTATCTTCTACACAAATGTAAATTATAGCATTTAATTAGGGTATGAACAAATAAATGTTTTTAAAGCAAGGTCAATAATTTAAACTTTTTTAATTTTTTTTCTGCGCCAAATTTGCTTTTATATATTGTAGTGTAGACAAATTTGGGTTTCCGTCCTAAAAAACAATCCTTAATATTCTCCTCGTAATATCAAATTCACAAGGTTTTAGTCCCTCATTACACATCACACAATAAAATTGGACAAGCCTCATAAGATTTGAGTTTTAAAATAACCCCATGGCCATTTACGTCTTTTTATACTTTTTAAAAATTTTCTTTGTCTCAAACAAATCAAATGACAAATAACCTCTCCCTACACGAGTAGTGGTCAGGTCACCAAATTTTGGCAACAACAATATTTTTGAGTGACATCGCCAAATAAAAGACTAATATGAAAAGAATTTGATATTAATATGATATTACAAAAGGATTTTTTTTAGGGACTACAAATATAAAGTCGTCCATATTACAGGGACGAAAAAAACTCATTTCCTCTTTCTTTTTTTAGTTTGAGGAGCACCCAACTTATTGAAAAATTTAAATAATATAATAGGACAAGCTTTTCCAAGCTAAAATTAGATGATTTTGATTTTTTTTTGAAATCAATTATTATATACCAAACAGATAAATATTACTTATTACAACAAAAAAAGCCACGACAAATATCATATCAAGTAAATAAAAAAAATTTCTAAAAAAATAATGACATACATAAGTCTCTGTTTCCTTAACTACAATGAGTTGTTTGTTATAACTATACAACTTAAAATAAACACCAATGAAACCATAAATTTTCATAATGTGTAGTTTAATTTGAATTGCAAAAAAGATACATTAGATAGTTTGCACTTAAGAAATAACAAAACATTTGTAAGTTTTTCTCAGCTCTAAATTGACTACTCTCAAGATGAAGATATTATTCATTTGTTTTCTTCTTTTTAGTATGGTTTTGTTAAACCAGAACATACATGTTGATGGACGTATTTCATATGAACAATTACGTAAACCAAATATGCGAAGAGGGAAACTTCCTCCAACTAATGGATATCATCGAGGGTGCTCTCATATAACTAGGTGTCGAGGAAAAAAAGATAACTAGTTCTTATCAAAATAATGATATCTTTTATTGTATCTCAAAAATCATGTTTCAATGAATATTTTTCCACCATATTATGTTTGTTTATGCTTGAAACAAGTCTTCTTTATATTTAAGTTGAGACATAGATAAGTAAGTTTATTCGCGTATATTTTATAATTTTCCTTTATTTCTTCACTCTAATTTCTCAAGTTAAAAAAATTATTCTACGTATTTTTAAAAGAATGAAATCTATTTGAATTTATATACATGTAGAGAGAGACAGATAGAGTACTTATCTTGATAATAAATGTAGAATATAAATATTCAATGAGTTAAATAAAATGAAAAGGAGATAACGATCATGAAATTAAAACAATAATTAATATATAATGATTGTCATTATCAAAGTATTTAATTTTTGTTAAGACAAAGTTTAAAAGAATTATGAAAAATTAAAATCCTATAAATAGAATTAAATACTAATACGTTAGTGGCTTATGAATTAAGTATTCCTTAAAAACAAGACAATGTCCAAAAAATAGTAGTTGTATCTGCCATATGTTGTACTAATGCTAAAATAAGTTAATGCACTATGGATTAAGTATCCATTGTATATGACTTATGTTGTACTTTCATTATGTTGCATCAAACTCCAATGTTCGTATAGTATTGTGTACCGCAAATAAAATTATATGTAATATTAACGTATCCATATCTTATAAATATATTTGGTCATCTAAATATCCTAGACAAATTTAGTATGGTTGTTACTTTAATATTTTTTCAAATTTGTATTTTTAATTTCTTATTGTTTTCACGGGTCAAGACAATGCTTGAATGTTCTAATTATCTAGAGTGGAATCAACCAAATTAAACCCCGCCAATTAAAAGTTTGTATTTCTTTGCTATTTAACAAGCCTCATTTAAAGCGGCTTTTTAGGCATTTATTTATCATACATTTTTCAATTATAAGGTCCTGTAAATGAGTAACTATATATCAATTTAATCTTCCGCCGAAAGTTCTTTTTTATGCCAAGTATGCTATATGTTTGTATTTATTTGTAAGGACATTCAATTATCTTCTACACAAATGTAAATTATAGCATTTAATTAGGGTATGAACAAATAAATGTTTTTAAAGCAAGGTCAATAATTTAAACTTTTTTAATTTTTTTTCTGCGCCAAATTTGCTTTTATATATTGTAGTGTAGACAAATTTGGGTTTCCATCCTAAAAAACAATCCTTAATATTCTCCTCGTAATATCAAATTCACAAGGTTTTAGTCCCTCATTACACATCACACTATAAAATTGGACAAGCCTCATAAGATTTGAGTTTTAAAATAACCCCATGGCCATTTACGTCTTTTTATACTTTTTAAAAATTTTCTTTGTCTCAAACAAATCAAATGACAAATAACCTCTCCCTACACGAGTAGTGGTCAGGTCACCAAATTTTGGCAACAACAATATTTTTGAGTGACATCGCCAAATAAAAGACTAATATGAAAAGAATTTGATATTAATATGATATTACAAAAGGATTTTTTTTAGGGACTACAAATATAAAGTCGTCCATATTACAGGGACGAAAAAAACTCATTTCCTCTTTCTTTTTTTAGTTTGAGGAGCACCCAACTTATTGAAAAATTTAAATAATATAATAGGACAAGCTTTTCCAAGCTAAAATTAGATGATTTTGATTTTTTTTTGAAATCAATTATTATATACCAAACAGATAAATATTACTTATTACAACAAAAAAAGCCACGACAAATATCATATCAAGTAAATAAAAAAAATTTCTAAAAAAATAATGACATACATAAGTCTCTGTTTCCTTAACTACAATGAGTTGTTTGTTATAACTATACAACTTAAAATAAACACCAATGAAACCATAAATTTTCATAATGTGTAGTTTAATTTGAATTGCAAAAAAGATACATTAGATAGTTTGCACTTAAGAAATAACAAAACATTTGTAAGTTTTTCTCAGCTCTAAATTGACTACTCTCAAGATGAAGATATTATTCATTTGTTTTCTTCTTTTTAGTATGGTTTTGTTAAACCAGAACATACATGTTGATGGACGTATTTCATATGAACAATTACGTAAACCAAATATGCGAAGAGGGAAACTTCCTCCAACTAATGGATATCATCGAGGGTGCTCTCATATAACTAGGTGTCGAGGAAAAAAAGATAACTAGTTCTTATCAAAATAATGATATCTTTTATTGTATCTCAAAAATCATGTTTCAATGAATATTTTTCCACCATATTATGTTTGTTTATGCTTGAAACAAGTCTTCTTTATATTTAAGTTGAGACATAGATAAGTAAGTTTATTCGCGTATATTTTATAATTTTCCTTTATTTCTTCACTCTAATTTCTCAAGTTAAAAAAATTATTCTACGTATTTTTAAAAGAATGAAATCTATTTGAATTTATATACATGTAGAGAGAGACAGATAGAGTACTTATCTTGATAATAAATGTAGAATATAAATATTCAATGAGTTAAATAAAATGAAAAGGAGATAACGATCATGAAATTAAAACAATAATTAATATATAATGATTGTCATTATCAAAGTATTTAATTTTTGTTAAGACAAAGTTTAAAAGAATTATGAAAAATTAAAATCCTATAAATAGAATTAAATACTAATACGTTAGTGGCTTATGAATTAAGTATTCCTTAAAAACAAGACAATGTCCAAAAAATAGTAGTTGTATCTGCCATATGTTGTACTAATGCTAAAATAAGTTAATGCACTATGGATTAAGTATCCATTGTATATGACTTATGTTGTACTTTCATTATGTTGCATCAAACTCCAATGTTCGTATAGTATTGTGTACCGCAAATAAAATTATATGTAATATTAACGTATCCATATCTTATAAATATATTTGGTCATCTAAATATCCTAGACAAATTTAGTATGGTTGTTACTTTAATATTTTTTCAAATTTGTATTTTTAATTTCTTATTGTTTTCACGGGTCAAGACAATGCTTGAATGTTCTAATTATCTAGAGTGGAATCAACCAAATTAAACCCCGCCAATTAAAAGTTTGTATTTCTTTGCTATTTAACAAGCCTCGTTTAAAGCGGCTTGTTAGGCATTTATTTATCATACATTTTTCAATTATAAGGTCCTGTAAATGAGTAACTATATATCAATTTAATCTTCCGCCGAAAGTTCTTTTTTATGCCAAGTATGCTATAGGTTTGTAGTTATTTGTAAGGACATCCAATTATCTTCTACACAAATGTAAATTATAGCATTTAATTAGGGTATGAACAAATAAATATTTTTAAAGCAAGGTCAATAATTTAAACTTTTTTAATATTTTTTCTGCGCCAAATTTGCTTTTTGATATTGTAGTGTAGACAAATTTGGGTTTCCGTCCTAAAAAACAATCCTTAATATTCTCCTCGTAATATCAAATTCATAAGATTTTAGTCCCTCATTACACATCACACAATAAAATTGGACAAGCCTCATAAGATTTGAGTTTTAAAATTACCCCATGGCCATTTACGTCTTTTTATACTTTTTAAAAATTTTCTTTGTCTCAGACAAATCAAATGACAAATAACCTCTCCCTACACGAGTAGTGGTCAGGTCACCAAATTTTGGCAACAACAATATTTTTGAGTGACATCGCCAAATGAAAGACTAATATGAAAAGAATTTGATATTAATATGATATTACAAAAGGATTTTTTTTAGGGACTACAAATATAAAGTATTCCATATTACAGGGACGAAAAAAACTCATTTCCTCTTTCTTTTTTTAGTTTGAGGAGCACCCAACTTATTGAAAAATTTAAATAATATAATAGGACAAGCTTTTCCAAGCTAAAATTAGATGATTTTGATTTCTTTTTGAAATCAATTATTATATACCAAACAGATAAATATTACTTATTACAACAAAAAAAGCCACGACAAATATCATAACAAGTAAATAAAAAAAATTTCTAAAAAAATAATGACATACATAAGTCTCTGTTTCCTTAACTACAATGAGTTGTTTGTTATAACTATACAACTTAAAATAAACACCAATGAAACCATAAATTTTCATAATGTGTAGTTTAATTTGAATTGCAAAAAAGATACATTAGATAGTTTGCACTTAAGAAATAACAAAACATTTGTAAGTTTTTCTCAGCTCTAAATTGACTACTCTCAAGATGAAGATATTATTCATTTGTTTTCTTCTTTTTAGTATGGTTTTGTTAAACCAGAACATACATGTTGATGGACGTATTTCATATGAACAATTACGTAAACCAAATATGCGAAGAGGGAAACTTCCTCCAACTAATGGATATCATCGAGGGTGCTCTCATATAACTAGGTGTCGAGGAAAAAAAGATAACTAGTTCTTATCAAAATAATGATATCTTTTATTGTATCTCAAAAATCATGTTTCAATGAATATTTTTCCACCATATTATGTTTGTTTATGCTTGAAACAAGTCTTCTTTATATTTAAGTTGAGACATAGATAAGTAAGTTTATTCGCGTATATTTTATAATTTTCCTTTATTTCTTCACTCTAATTTCTCAAGTTAAAAAAATTATTCTACGTATTTTTAAAAGAATGAAATCTATTTGAATTTATATACATGTAGAGAGAGACAGATAGAGTACTTATCTTGATAATAAATGTAGAATATAAATATTCAATGAGTTAAATAAAATGAAAAGGAGATAACGATCATGAAATTAAAACAATAATTAATATATAATGATTGTCATTATCAAAGTATTTAATTTTTGTTAAGACAAAGTTTAAAAGAATTATGAAAAATTAAAATCCTATAAATAGAATTAAATACTAATACGTTAGTGGCCTATGAATTAAGTATTCCTTAAAAACAAGACAATGTCCAAAAAATAGTAGTTGTATCTGCCATATGTTGTACTAATGCTAAAATAAGTTAATGCACTATGGATTAAGTATCCATTGTATATGACTTATGTGGTACTTTCATTATGTTGCATCAAACTCCAATGTTCGTATAGTATTGTGTACCGCAAATAAAATTCTATGTAATATTAACGTATCCATATCTTATAAATATATTTGGTCATCTAAATATCCTAGACAAATTTAGTATGGTTGTTACTTTAATATTTTTTCAAATTTGTATTTTTAATTTCTTATTGTTTTCACGGGTCAAGACAATGCTTGAATGTTCTAATTATCTAGAGTGGAATCAACCAAATTAAACCCCGCCAATTAAAAGTTTGTATTTCTTTGCTATTTAACAAGCCTCGTTTAAAGCGGCTTGTTAGGCATTTATTTATCATACATTTTTCAATTATAAGGTCCTGTAAATGAGTAACTATATATCAATTTAATCTTCCGCCGAAAGTTCTTTTTTATGCCAAGTATGCTATAGGTTTGTAGTTATTTGTAAGGACATCCAATTATCTTCTACACAAATGTAAATTATAGCATTTAATTAGGGTATGAACAAATAAATGTTTTTAAAGCAAGGTCAATAATTTAAACTTTTTTAATATTTTTTCTGCGCCAAATTTGCTTTTTGATATTGTAGTGTAGACAAATTTGGGTTTCCGTCCTAAAAAACAATCCTTAATATTCTCCTCGTAATATCAAATTCATAAGATTTTAGTCCCTCATTACACATCACACAATAAAATTGGACAAGCCTCATAAGATTTGAGTTTTAAAATTACCCCATGGCCATTTACGTCTTTTATACTTTTTAAAAATTTTCTTTGTCTCAGACAAATCAAATGACAAATAACCTCTCCCTACACGAGTAGTGGTCAGGTCACCAAATTTTGGCAACAACAATATTTTTGAGTGACATCGCCAAATAAAAGACTAATATGAAAAGAATTTGATATTAATATGATATTACAAAAGGATTTTTTTTAGGGACTACAAATATAAAGTCGTCCATATTACAGGGACGAAAAAAACTCATTTCCTCTTTCTTTTTTTAGTTTGAGGAGCACCCAACTTATTGAAAAATTTAAATAATATAATAGGACAAGCTTTTCCAAGCTAAAATTAGATGATTTTGATTTTTTTTTGAAATCAATTATTATATACCAAACAGATAAATATTACTTATTACAACAAAAAAAGCCACGACAAATATCATAACAAGTAAATAAAAAAAATTTCTAAAAAAATAATGACATACATAAGTCTCTGTTTCCTTAACTACAATGAGTTGTTTGTTATAACTATACAACTTAAAATAAACACCAATGAAACCATAAATTTTCATAATGTGTAGTTTAATTTGAATTGCAAAAAAGATACATTAGATAGTTTGCACTTAAGAAATAACAAAACATTTGTAAGTTTTTCTCAGCTCTAAATTGACTACTCTCAAGATGAAGATATTATTCATTTGTTTTCTTCTTTTTAGTATGGTTTTGTTAAACCAGAACATACATGTTGATGGACGTATTTCATATGAACAATTACGTAAACCAAATATGCGAAGAGGGAAACTTCCTCCAACTAATGGATAGCATCGAGGGTGCTCTCATATAACTAGGTGTCGAGGAAAAAAAGATAACTAGTTCTTATCAAAATAATGATATATTTTACGGTATATCAAAAATCATGTTTCAATGAATATTTTTCCACCATATTATGTTTGTTTATGCTTGAAACAAGTCTTCTTTATATTTAAGTTGAGACATAGATAAGTAAGTTTATTCGCGTATATTTTATAATTTTCCTTTATTTCTTCACTCTAATTTCTCAAGTTAAAAAAATTATTCTACGTATTTTTAAAAGAATGAAATCTATTTGAATTTATATACATGTAGAGAGAGACAGATAGAGTACTTATCTTGATAATAAATGTAGAATATAAATATTCAATGAGTTAAATAAAATGAAAAGGAGATAACGATCATGAAATTAAAACAATAATTAATATATAATGATTGTCATTATCAAAGTATTTAATTTTTGTTAAGACAAAGTTTAAAAGAATTATGAAAAATTAAAATCCTATAAATAGAATTAAATACTAATACGTTAGTGGCCTATGAATTAAGTATTCCTTAAAAACAAGACAATGTCCAAAAAATAGTAGTTGTATCTGCCATATGTTGTACTAATGCTAAAATAAGTTAATGCACTATGAATTAAGTATCCATTGTATATGAGTTATGTTGTACTTTCATTATGTTGCATCAAACTCCAATGTTCGTATAGTATTGTGTACCGCAAATAAAATTATATGTAATATTAACGTATCCATATCTTATAAATATATTTGGTCATCTAAATATCATAGACAAATTTAGTATGGTTGTTACTTTAATATTTTTTCAAATTTGTATTTTTAATTTCTTATTGTTTTCACGGGTCAAGACAATGCTTGAATGTTCTAATTAGCTAGAGTGGAATCAACCAAATTAAACCCCGCCAATTAAAAGTTTGTATTTCTTTGCTATTTAACAAGCCTCGTTTAAAGCGGCTTGTTAGGCATTAATTTATCATACATTTTTCAATTATAAGGTCCTGTAAATGAGTAACTATATATCAATTTAATCTTCCGCCGAAAGTTCTTTTTTATGCCAAGTATGCTATAGGTTTGTAGTTATTTGTAAGGACATCCAATTATCTTCTACACAAATGTAAATTATAGCATTTAATTAGGGTATGAACAAATAAATGTTTTTAAACCAAGGTCAATAATTTAAACTTTTTTAATTTTTTTTCTGCGCCAAATTTGCTTTTAGATATTGTAGTGTAGACAAATTTGGGTTTCCGTCCTAAAAAACAATCCTTAATATTCTCCTCGTAATATCAAATTCATAAGGTTTTAGTCCCTCATTACACATCACACAATAAAATTGGACAAGCCTCATAAGATTTGAGTTTTAAAATTACCCCATGGTCATTTACGTCTTTTTATACTTTTTAAAAAAATTCTTTGTCTCAGACAAATAACCTCTCCCTACACGAGTAGTGGTCAGGTCACCAAATTTTGGCAACAACAATATTTTTGAGTGACATCGCCAAATAAAAGACTAATATGAAAAGAATTTGATATTAATATGATATTACAAAAGGATTTTTTTTAGGGACTACAAATATAAAGTCGTCCATATTACAGGGACGAAAAAAACTCATTTCCTCTTTCTTTTTTTAGTTTGAGGAGCACCCAACTTATTGAAAAATTTAAATAATATAATAGGACAAGCTTTTCCAAGCTAAAATTAGATGATTTTGATTTTTTTTGAAATCAATTATTATATACCAAACAGATAAATATTACTTATTACAACAAAAAAAGCCACGACAAATATCATAACAAGTAAATAAAAAAAATTTCTAAAAAAATAATGACATACATAAGTCTCTGTTTCCTTAACTACAATGAGTTGTTTGTTATAACTATACAACTTAAAATAAACACCAATGAAACCATAAATTTTCATAATGTGTAGTTTAATTTGAATTGCAAAAAAGATACATTAGATAGTTTGCACTTAAGAAATAACAAAACATTTCTAAGTTTTTCTCAGCTCTAAATTGACTACTCTCAAGATGAAGATATTATTCATTTGTTTTCTTCTTTTTAGTATGGTTTTGTTAAACCAGAACATACATGTTGATGGACGTATTTCATATGAACAATTACGTAAACCAAATATGCGAAGAGGGAAACTTCCTCCAACTAATGGATATCATCGAGGGTGCTCTCATATAACTAGGTGTCGAGGAAAAAAAGATAACTAGTTCTTATCAAAATAATGATATATTTTATTGTATATCAAAAATCATGTTTCAATGAATATTTTTCCACCATATTATGTTTGTTTATGCTTGAAACAAGTCTTCTTTATATTTAAGTTGAGACATAGATAAGTAAGTTTATTCGCGTATATTTTATAATTTTCCTTTATTTCTTCACTCTAATTTCTCAAGTTAAAAAAATTATTCTACGTATTTTTAAAAGAATGAAATCTATTTGAATTTATATACATGTAGAGAGAGACAGATAGAGTACTTATCTTGATAATAAATGTAGAATATAAATATTCAATGAGTTAAATAAAATGAAAAGGAGATAACGATCATGAAATTAAAACAATAATTAATATATAATGATTTTCATTATCAAAGTATTTAATTTTTGTTAAGACAAAGTTTAAAAGAATTATGAAAAATTAAAATCCTATAAATAGAATTAAATACTAATACGTTAGTGGCCTATGAATTAAGTATTCCTTAAAAACAAGACAATGTCCAAAAAATAGTAGTTGTATCTTCCATATGTTGTACTAATGCTAAAATAAGTTAATGCACTATGAATTAAGTATCCATTGTATATGAGTTATGTTGTACTTTCATTATGTTGCATCAAACTCCAATGTTCGTATAGTATTGTGTACCGCAAATAAAATTATATGTAATATTAACGTATCCATATCTTATAAATATATTTGGTCATCTAAATATCCTAGACAAATTTAGTATGGCTGTTACTTTAATATTTTTTCAAATTTGTATTTTTAATTTCTTATTATTTTCACGGGTCAAGACAATGCTTGAATGTTCTAATTAGCTAGAGTGGAATCAACCAAATTAAACCCCGCCAATTAAAAGTTTGTATTTCTTTGCTATTTAACAAGCCTCGTTTAAAGCGGCTTGTTAGGCATTAATTTATCATACATTTTTCAATTATAAGGTCCTGTAAATGAGTAACTATATATCAATTTAATCTTCCGCCGAAAGTTCTTTTTTATGCCAAGTATGCTATAGGTTTGTAGTTATTTGTAAGGACATCCAATTATCTTCTACACAAATGTAAATTATAGCATTTAATTAGGGTATGAACAAATAAATGTTTTTAAAGCAAGGTCAATAATTTAAACTTTTTTAATTTTTTTTCTGCGCCAAATTTGCTTTTAGATATTGTAGTGTAGACAAATTTGGGTTTCCGTCCTAAAAAACAATCCTTAATATTCTCCTCGTAATATCAAATTCATAAGGTTTTAGTCCCTCATTACACATCACACAATAAAATTGGACAAGCCTCATAAGATTTGAGTTTTAAAATTACCCCATGGCCATTTACGTCTTTTTATACTTTTTAAAAAAATTCTTTGTCTCAGACAAATAACCTCTCCCTACACGAGTAGTGGTCAGGTCACCAAATTTTGGCAACAACAATATTTTTGAGTGACATCGCCAAATAAAAGACTAATATGAAAAGAATTTGATATTAATATGATATTACAAAAGGATTTTTTTTAGGGACTACAAATATAAAGCCGTCCATATTATAGGACCGAAAAAAACTCATTTCCTCTTTCTTTTTTTAGTTTGAGGAGCACCCAACTTATTGAAAAATTTAAATAATATAATAGGACAAGCTTTTCCAAGCTAAAATTAGATAATTTTGATTTTTTTTTGAAATCAATTATTATATACCAAACAGATAAATATTACTTATTACAACAAAAAAAGCCACGACAAATATCATAACAAGTAAATAAAAAAAAATTCTAATAAAATAATGACATACATAAGTCTCTGTTTCCTTAACTACAATGAGTTGTTTGTTATAACTATACAACTTAAAATAAACACCAATGAAATCATAAATTTTCATAATGTGTAGTTTAATTTGAATTGCAAAAAAGATACATTAGATAGTTTGCACTTAAGAAATAACAAAACATTTGTAAGTTTTTCTCAGCTCTAAATTGACTACTCTCAAGATGAAGATATTATTCATTTGTTTTCTTCTTTTTAGTATGGTTTTGTTAAACCAGAACATACATGTTAATGGACGTATTTCATATGAACAATTACGTAAACCAAATATGCGAAGAGGGAAACTTCCTCCAACTAATGGATATCATCGAGGTTGCTCTCATATAACTAGGTGTCGAGGAAAAAAAGATAACTAGTTCTTATCAAAATAATGATATCTTTTATTGTATCTCAAAAATCATGTTTCAATGAATATTTTTCCACCATATTATGTTTGTTTATGCTTGAAACAAGTCTTCTTTATATTTAAGTTGAGACATAGACAAGTAAGTTTATTCGCGTATATTTTATAATTTTCCTTTATTTCTTCAATCTAATTTCTCAAGTTAAAAAAATTATTCTACGTATTTTTAAAAGAATGAAATCTATTTGAATTTATATACATGTAGAGAGAGACAGATAGAGTACTTATCTTGATAATAAATGTAGAATATAAATATTCAATGAGTTAAATAAAATGAAAAGGAGATAACGATCATGAAATTAAAACAATAATTAATATATAATGATTGTCATTATCAAAGTATTTAATTTTTGTTAAGACAAAGTTTAAAAGAATTATGAAAAATTAAAATCCTATAAATAGAATTAAATACTAATACGTTAGTGGCCTATGAATTAAGTATTCCTTAAAAACAAGACAATGTCCAAAAAATAGTAGTTGTATCTGCCATATGTTGTACTAATGCTAAAATAAGTTAATGCACTATGGATTAAGTATCCATTGTATATGACTTATGTTGTACTTTCATTATGTTGCATCAAACTCCAATGTTCGTATAGTATTGTGTACCGCAAATAAAATTATATGTAATATTAACGTATCCATATCTTATAAATATATTTGGTCATCTAAATATCCTAGACAAATTTAGTATGGTTGTTACTTTAATATTTTTTCAAATTTGTATTTTTAATTTCTTATAGTTTTCACGGGTCAAGACAATGCTTGAATGTTCTAATTATCTAGAGTGGAATCAACCAAATTAAACCCCGCCAATTAAAAGTTTGTATTTCTTTGCTATTTAACAAGCCTCATTTAAAGCGGCTTATTAGGCATTTATTTATCATACATTTTTCAATTATAAGGTCCTGTAAATGAGTAACTATATATCAATTTAATCTTCCGCCGAAAGTTCTTTTTTATGCCAAGTATGCTATAGGTTTGTAGTTATTTGTAAGGACATCCAATTATCTTCTACACAAATGTAAATTATAGCATTTAATTAGGGTATGAACAAATAAATGTTTTTAAAGCAAGGTCAATAATTTAAACTTTTTTAATTTTTTTTCTGCGCCAAATTTGCTTTTAGATATTGTAGTGTAGACAAATTTGGGTTTCCGTCCTAAAAAACAATCCTTAATATTCTCCTCGTAATATCAAATTCATAAGGTTTTAGTCCCTCATTACACATCACACAATAAAATTGGACAAGCCTCATAAGATTTGAGTTTTAAAATTACCCCATGGCCATTTACGTCTTTTTATACTTTTTAAAAAATTTCTTTGTCTCAGACAAATAACCTCTCCCTACACGAGTAGTGGTCAGGTCACCAAATTTTGGCAACAACAATATTTTTGAGTGACATCGCCAAATAAAAGACGAATATGAAAAGAATTTGATATTAATATGATATAACAAAAGTATTTTTTTTAGGGACTACAAATATAAAGTCGTCCATATTACAGGGACGAAAAAAACTCATTTCCTCTTTCTTTTTTTAGTTTGAGGAGCACCCAACTTATTGAAAAATTTAAATAATATAATAGGACAAGCTTTTCCAAGCTAAAATTAGATGATTTTGATTTTTTTTTTAAATCAATTATTATATACCAAACAGATAAATATTACTTATTACAACAAAAAAAGCCACGACAAATATCATAACAAGTAAATAAAAAAATTTCTAAAAAAATAATGACATACATAAGTCTCTGTTTCCTTAACTACAATGAGTTGTTTGTTATAACAATACAACTTAAAATAAACACCAATGAAACCATAAATTTTCATAATGTGTAGTTTAATTTGAATTGCAAAAAAGATACATTAGATAGTTTGCACTTAAGAAATAACAAAACATTTGTAAGTTTTTCTCAGCTCTAAATTGACTACTCTCAAGATGAAGATATTATTCATTTGTTTTCTTCTTTTTAGTATGGTTTTGTTAAACCAGAACATACATGTTAATGGACGTATTTCATATGAACAATTACGTAAACCAAATATGCGAAGAGGGAAACTTCCTCCAACTAATGGATATCATCGAGGTTGCTCTCATATAACTAGGTGTCGAGGAAAAAAAGATAACTAGTTCTTATCAAAATAATGATATCTTTTATTGTATCTCAAAAATCATGTTTCAATGAATATTTTTCCACCATATTATGTTTGTTTATGCTTGAAACAAGTCTTCTTTATATTTAAGTTGAGACATAGACAAGTAAGTTTATTCGCGTATATTTTATAATTTTCCTTTATTTCTTCAATCTAATTTCTCAAGTTAAAAAAATTATTCTACGTATTTTTAAAAGAATGAAATCTATTTGAATTTATATACATGTAGAGAGAGACAGATAGAGTACTTATCTTGATAATAAATGTAGAATATAAATATTCAATGAGTTAAATAAAATGAAAAGGAGATAACGATCATGAAATTAAAACAATAATTAATATATAATGATTGTCATTATCAAAGTATTTAATTTTTGTTAAGACAAAGTTTAAAAGAATTATGAAAAATTAAAATCCTATAAATAGAATTAAATACTAATACGTTAGTGGCCTATGAATTAAGTATTCCTTAAAAACAAGACAATGTCCAAAAAATAGTAGTTGTATCTGCCATATGTTGTACTAATGCTAAAATAAGTTAATGCACTATGGATTAAGTATCCATTGTATATGACTTATGTTGTACTTTCATTATGTTGCATCAAACTCCAATGTTCGTATAGTATTGTGTACCGCAAATAAAATTATATGTAATATTAACGTATCCATATCTTATAAATATATTTGGTCATCTAAATATCCTAGACAAATTTAGTATGGTTGTTACTTTAATATTTTTTCAAATTTGTATTTTTAATTTCTTATAGTTTTCACGGGTCAAGACAATGCTTGAATGTTCTAATTATCTAGAGTGGAATCAACCAAATTAAACCCCGCCAATTAAAAGTTTGTATTTCTTTGCTATTTAACAAGCCTCATTTAAAGCGGCTTATTAGGCATTTATTTATCATACATTTTTCAATTATAAGGTCATGTAAATGAGTAACTATATATCAATTTAATCTTCCGCCGAAAGTTCTTTTTTATGCCAAGTATGCTATAGGTTTGTAGTTATTTGTAAGGACATCCAATTATCTTCTACACAAATGTAAATTATAGCATTTAATTAGGGTATGAACAAATAAATGTTTTTAAAGCAAGGTCAATAATTTAAACTTTTTTAATTTTTTTTCTGCGCCAAATTTGCTTTTAGATATTGTAGTGTAGACAAATATGGGTTTCCGTCCTAAAAAACAATCCTTAATATTCTCCTCGTAATATCAAATTCACAAGGTTTTAGTCACTCATTACACATCACACAATAAAATTGGACAAGCCTCATAAGATTTGAGTTTTAAAATTACCCCATGGCCATTTACGTCTTTTTATACTTTTTAAAAAATTTCTTTGTCTCAGACAAATAACCTCTCCCTACACGAGTAGTGGTCAGGTCACCAAATTTTGGCAACAACAATATTTTTGAGTGACATCGCCAAATAAAAGACGAATATGAAAAGAATTTGATATTAATATGATATAACAAAAGTATTTTTTTTAGGGACTACAAATATAAAGTCGTCCATATTACAGGGACGAAAAAAACTCATTTCCTCTTTCTTTTTTTAGTTTGAGGAGCACCCAACTTATTGAAAAATTTAAATAATATAATAGGACAAGCTTTTCCAAGCTAAAATTAGATGATTTTGATTTTTTTTTTAAATCAATTATTATATACCAAACAGATAAATATTACTTATTACAACAAAAAAAGCCACGACAAATATCATAACAAGTAAATAAAAAAATTTCTAAAAAAATAATGACATACATAAGTCTCTGTTTCCTTAACTACAATGAGTTGTTTGTTATAACAATACAACTTAAAATAAACACCAATGAAACCATAAATTTTCATAATGTGTAGTTTAATTTGAATTGCAAAAAAGATACATTAGATAGTTTGCACTTAAGAAATAACAAAACATTTGTAAGTTTTTCTCAGCTCTAAATTGACTACTCTCAAGATGAAGATATTATTCATTTGTTTTCTTCTTTTTAGTATGGTTTTGTTAAACCAGAACATACATGTTAATGGACGTATTTCATATGAACAATTACGTAAACCAAATATGCGAAGAGGGAAACTTCCTCCAACTAATGGATATCATCGAGGTTGCTCTCATATAACTAGGTGTCGAGGAAAAAAAGATAACTAGTTCTTATCAAAATAATGATATCTTTTATTGTATCTCAAAAATCATGTTTCAATGAATATTTTTCCACCATATTATGTTTGTTTATGCTTGAAACAAGTCTTCTTTATATTTAAGTTGAGACATAGACAAGTAAGTTTATTCGCGTATATTTTATAATTTTCCTTTATTTCTTCAATCTAATTTCTCAAGTTAAAAAAATTATTCTACGTATTTTTAAAAGAATGAAATCTATTTGAATTTATATACATGTAGAGAGAGACAGATAGAGTACTTATCTTGATAATAAATGTAGAATATAAATATTCAATGAGTTAAATAAAATGAAAAGGAGATAACGATCATGAAATTAAAACAATAATTAATATATAATGATTGTCATTATCAAAGTATTTAATTTTTGTTAAGACAAAGTTTAAAAGAATTATGAAAAATTAAAATCCTATAAATAGAATTAAATACTAATACGTTAGTGGCCTATGAATTAAGTATTCCTTAAAAACAAGACAATGTCCAAAAAATAGTAGTTGTATCTGCCATATGTTGTACTAATGCTAAAATAAGTTAATGCACTATGGATTAAGTATCCATTGTATATGACTTATGTTGTACTTTCATTATGTTGCATCAAACTCCAATGTTCGTATAGTATTGTGTACCGCAAATAAAATTATATGTAATATTAACGTATCCATATCTTATAAATATATTTGGTCATCTAAATATCCTAGACAAATTTAGTATGGTTGTTACTTTAATATTTTTTCAAATTTGTATTTTTAATTTCTTATAGTTTTCACGGGTCAAGACAATGCTTGAATGTTCTAATTATCTAGAGTGGAATCAACCAAATTAAACCCCGCCAATTAAAAGTTTGTATTTCTTTGCTATTTAACAAGCCTCATTTAAAGCGGCTTATTAGGCATTTATTTATCATACATTTTTCAATTATAAGGTCATGTAAATGAGTAACTATATATCAATTTAATCTTCCGCCGAAAGTTCTTTTTTATGCCAAGTATGCTATAGGTTTGTAGTTATTTGTAAGGACATCCAATTATCTTCTACACAAATGTAAATTATAGCATTTAATTAGGGTATGAACAAATAAATGTTTTTAAAGCAAGGTCAATAATTTAAACTTTTTTAATTTTTTTTCTGCGCCAAATTTGCTTTTAGATATTGTAGTGTAGACAAATATGGGTTTCCGTCCTAAAAAACAATCCTTAATATTCTCCTCGTAATATCAAATTCACAAGGTTTTAGTCCCTCATTACACATCACACAATAAAATTGGACAAGCCTCATAAGATTTGAGTTTTAAAATTACTCCATGGCCATTTACGTCTTTTTATACTTTTTAAAAAATTTCTTTGTCTCAGACAAATCAAATGACAAATAACCTCTCCCTACACGAGTAGTGGTCAGGTCACCAAATTTTGGCAACAACAATATTTTTGAGTGGCATCGCCAAATAAAAGACTAATATGAAAAGAATTTGATATTAATATGATATTACAAAAGGATTTTTTTTAAGGACTACAAATATAAAGCCGTCCATATTATAGGGACGAAAAAAACTCATTTCCTCTTTCTTTTTTTAGTTTGAGGAGCACCCAACTTATTGAAAAATTTAAATAATATAATAGGACAAGCTTTTCCAAGCTAAAATTAGATAATTTTGATTTTTTTTTGAAATCAATTATTATATACCAAACAGATAAATATTACTTATTACAACAAAAAAGGCCACGACAAATATCATAACAAGTAAATAAAAAAATTTCTAAAAAAATAATGACATGTATAAGTCTCTGTTTCCTTAACTACAATGAGTTGTTTGTTATAACTATACAACTTAAAATAAACACCAATGAAATCATAAATTTTCATAATGTGTAGTTTAATTTGAATTGCAAAAAAGCTACATTAGATAGTTTGCACTTAAGAAATAACAAAACATTTGTAAGTTTTTCTCAGCTCTAAATTGACTACTCTCAAGATGAAGATATTATTCATTTGTTTTCTTCTTTTTAGTATGGTTTTGTTAAACCAGAACATACATGTTAATGGACGTATTTCATATGAACAATTACGTAAACCAAATATGCGAAGAGGGAAACTTCCTCCAACTAATGGATATCATCGAGGTTGCTCTCATATAACTAGGTGTCGAGGAAAAAAAGATAACTAGTTCTTATCAAAATAATGAAATCTTTTATTGTATCTCAAAAATCATGTTTCAATGAATATTTTTCCACCATATTATGTTTGTTTATGCTTGAAACAAGTCTTCTTTATATTTAAGTTGAGACATAGATAAGTAAGTTTATTCGCGTATATTTTATAATTTTCCTTTATTTCTTCACTCTAATTTCTCAAGTTAAAAAAATTATTCTACGTATTTTTAAAAGAAAGAAATCTATTTGAATTTATATACATGTAGAGAGAGACAGATAGAGTACTTATCTTGATAATAAATGTAGAATATAAATATTCAATGAGTTAAATAAAATGAAAAGGAGATAACGATCATGAAATTAAAACAATAATTAATATATAATGATTGTCATTATCAAAGTATTTAATTTTTGTTAAGACAAAGTTTAAAAGAATTATGAAAAATTAAAATCCTATAAAAAGAATTAAATACTAATACGTTAGTGGCCTATGAATTAAGTATTCCTTAAAAACAAGACAATGTCCAAAAAATAGTAGTTGTATCTATAACACCCCAAATCGATTGACTAGTATATCGAATGAAGCATACATAATTGAATCCGGATACATTTAAAATTACAGAAAAGTAGAACTCAATTACAGTGTACAACCATTACTTATTTCAAGCATTCTCAAATACACAGCGGAAAGTTGGACTCTTGTACAAAATTCCTGAAACAACTAAACATTACAAGAAACTATAACGTCCAATATCTCTTTCACCATAGCTCGATCAATAGCTCGATCCATTGCTTAACCTGTTATCTGGAAAAAATATAGAGGGAGTTGGGTGAGACTACTTGTCTCGTGAGTTCCACCTATCTTAGGTTGTTAGCATTTTCTACGTGAAGCTACGTGCTTCGGTTAGTACTAACCATGTTCATATAATTCTTCATTGATCGAGTACAAGGGAAAACTATCTGCTCAATCAATGACATAGGGAAAACTAAGTTTCCTAACAGCTTTCATAACATTTCTCAGGATTGATCACATCATATCATATAATATATTCATTTAATTCATATCATAAGGTTATTGAACACACAATAAAATTATCTTGGTGAATTTTACGGAATGGCTCAAGGTGAGTGTCTTGAGTCATTCCCCATCGTTCCTGGCCAAATTCCTATCATATCAGGCTATGGCTCAGCATCTCACAATTATTATTATTCATTTCATTTCATATACTGGCAATTATAAATCCAGTAATGCGGGTCCAAAGCCCACTCATTTGCAGGTCCAAAGCCTATTCCATTGCGGGTCCAAAGCCCACTCCATTTGATTAATCCTATATCATATCATATACTTATCTTTCCATAAGTAAATTCGATTGTCTTTAAACATTTCATTCTAATGGGAGACTTAATACTACCCAAAATCTCTAGCTTACATCTTGCCTAACAACCCATTAACTCATTGATTCAAGCTCATCATTTAAAAGATTGCAACATTTTCGTAAAACATGGTTTTCAAAGCATAGTTTGAATCAATGTTTCCATAACACTTACTACACTTATTTTAACATATTAACCTATTATCCAAACTCACACGCAACAGGGGAATAATACTAATATATCCATATCAATTACTTGGGGAAACTATTCTTTTCTAATAGTCTAACTTTCCGATCTCCGTGTGCCAACAGAGACTTAAATCAATACTAAATTAAAATTTAACATTTTAGGAGAGTGAAACTACCCTTTGATAGGTTAGCTATCTAGAGGAACTCACCATAACTACTTCATACACTCCGACTCCACATCTTTACGCTCTATTGCCATCCAAAGCCATTAAACCCGTGTACAGATTTTTCTGCATAATTCTGCATCAGCGTGCCAACTTCAGAACGGCCTACAGTCCGTGTTTCATGGCCAAATTCCACAAACTCCGGTATCAAAACGAAGGGAATTTCGTCAGCTATCCATAGCAACTGGAATCAGATCAACCAGAGTTACAGGGAGTGAGAAATTACCTTTTAAGTGCAGCCCTGTCCCAAACTATTCCTGCATCAAAGTCCCAACTTTGAACGCAAATTTCGACCTCATTTCTTATCCAAATCGTACAAAATCAGTGTCTATCTTGAAGAAAATTTCGTGTAGATTCCGAATCTTCAAACATCGCTCCGATTTGGGTTATGATGTGAAAGTTATGACGAAAATACCAGTGACAGGTCCATACGGGTTTTACATCATTTTCCTCCAATACTTGAAATATTCAAACCCAAAGTACAAATTCATGAACAGAGGCTTCCTAAGTGAAAATAGATTTAGATTGGGGAAAAATAAACCTCAGTAAAAGGGGATTTTAGAGTTCAATCACTTAGGGAGAATGTGAATTTGAAGACAAAATTGAATTTGTGAAGGAGGTGAGGGTTCAGCGATGACAGAGAATAGGAGGATTAAAGCTTAAGTTTATCATTCATAATATCATCTTTACCAATGGGTTAAGAGAGGATTTTCATCCAAGGTTTGATCTTGGTGATAGTGTGAAAGAAATGGTTTGGTGATTCGCATGAGAGAAGAGAATAAAGGGTTCTCTGTTTGTGAAATGAAAAGAGAAGAATGGAGATAAGGATGTGAGTTTCTATGGCTTATAAAGATCAAGTGGGTCTCACTTGTCAATACCACTCATGCTTGGCTTACATTTAATTTAATATTTACTAACAAATTGGGTTTAGTGTGTTTCTTGGCATGAAAAAGAAAATGGATCTAACCCTTGTGTTAGTGTCTATTTATTCATCCCATATCTTGTACTAATCCAATTTAAATATACCTCTAATTATTATTACATCTAATAATTAAAGTGGGTTGTTACAGTATCTGCCATATGTTGTACTAATGCTAAAATAAGTTAATGCACTATGGATTAAGTATCCATTGTATATGACTTATGTTGTACTTTCATTATGTTGCATCAAACTCCAATGTTCGTATAGTATTGTGTACCGCAAATAAAATTATATGTAATATTAACGTATCCATATCTTATAAATATATTTGGTCATCTAAATATCCTAGTCAAATTTAGTATGGTTGTTACTTTAATATTTTTTCAAATTTGTATTTTTAATTTCTTATTGTTTTCACGGGTCAAGACAATGCTTGAATGTTCTAATTATCTAGAGTGGAATCAACCAAATTAAACCCCGCCAATTAAAAGTTTGTATTTCTTTGCTATTTAACAAGCCTCATTTAAAGCGGCTTATTAGGCATTTATTTATCATACACTTTTCAATTAGGGTTAATTATCTTTTACCCCCTTGTAATATATGTCAAATGTGCTTTACCCCCCTATAAAATATTTTTGTTGTTTTACCCCCCTATAATATAAAGTTATGTGTTTTACCCCCCCTATATGTGACATGGCATGACATATGGATTTTAATTTATATTTCTTTTAATTTTTTTTTGCCAAGTCAAAATTAGTACTTTTTATTTTTTTTGTTTGTTTTTAATTAATAAAATTATAAAATAAAGAATAAAGAAGATTCTGTAAAAAAAAAAAAAGAAGAAACAAAAGACGACAGAAAAAAAACACAGATAGTTTTCATTTTTCAATGATTTTGCTTCTTTCCATTCCATCATTCTCTACAACCCTCATCCCTCATCGTTCCCTAAAGTCCTTCCATTCCTTTCACTCTATCATTTATGCTCTAAAGGGTTGTTGTACTGTTCATCGCCCCCTTTCCCCTTTCTTCTCAAATTTTGGTCTATTTCTTCTTCATCTAAGTCGCTCGTCAATCGATCGCAGGTGGCGGTGGCTTCGTCAGAATCAATTGCAGGGGGTAGTGGTGGATCTTGAATCGATCGCAGGTTTGATCTTGTTGGATCTTGTTTCGTAATCGATCGCAGAGAAAGGGCTAGGTTTACGGTGGATAAAAACACGTTCCAATTCTTCTTTTTTTACGCACGCGAGATTGATAGCGATAACCATGGATTACGCATGTTCCTAAGATGGTGATTTTTGCGTTTTGGGTTTTGGTTTTCCGTTATGCGTTCTTCGTTTAACCATGGATTGGGTGTAGAAGAAGGAAACAGTGAAGAAGGTTAAACAAAGAAGGATCCAGTAATAGCATGAATGGAAGGAAGAAGAAGGAAGCAGTGAAGAAGGAAATAAGCAGTGAAAAAGGAAGCAGTGAGCTGAGTGAAGAAGGAAATAAGCAGAGAAGAAGAATGAAGAATGCATAGTAGACTCAATCCTAATTTAATCCCAATCCCAAATCCTAATTTTTTATTTTTTTCATTATAATAAAAACAAACAAAAACAAAAAAAAATAAAAAGAATCAATTTCTGATTTGGCAGATTTTTTTTAAAAAATAATTAAAAATTAAAATTAAAATCCACGTGTCATGCCATGTCACATATTGAAGTCCAATCAGCTTTAGTTGATCAAGTCAAAGGGGGTAAACCACATAACTTTATATTATAGGGGGGTAAAACAACAAAAATATTTTATAGGGGAGTAAAACACCTTTTACATATATTACAGGGGGGCAAAAGGTAATTAACCCTTTCAATTATTAGGTCCTGTAAATGAGTAACTATATATCAATTTAATCTTCCGCCGAAAGTTCTTTTTTATGCCAAGTATGCTATAGGTTTGTAGTTATTTGTAAGGACATCCAATTATCTTCTACACAAATGTAAATTATAGCATTTAATTAGGGTATGAACAAATAAATGTTTTTAAAGCAAGGTCAATAATTTAAACTTTTTTAATTTTTTTTCTGCGCCAAATTTGCTTTTAGATATTGTAGTGTAGACAAATTTGGGTTTCCGTCCTAAAAAACAATCCTTAATATTCTCCTCGTAATATCAAATTCATAAGGTTTTAGTCCCTCATTACACATCACACAATAAAATTGGACAAGCCTCATAAGATTTGAGTTTTAAAATTACCCCATGGCCTTTACGTCTTTTTATACTTTTTAAAAATTTTCTTTGTCTCAGACAAATCAAATGACAAATAACCTCTCCCTACACGAGTAGTGGTCAGGTCACCACATTTTGGCAACAACAATATTTTTGAGTGACATCGCCAAATAAAAGACTAATATAAAAAGAATTTGATATTAATATGATATTACAAAAGTATTTTTTTTAGGGACTACAAATATAAAGTCGTCCATATTACAGGGACGAAAAAAACTCATTTCCTCTTTCTTTTTTTAGTTTGAGGAGCACCCAACTTATTGAAAAATTTAAATAATATAATAGGACAAGCTTTTCCAAGCTAAAATTAGATGATTTTGATTTTTTTTTTAAATCAATTATTATATACCAAACAGATAAATATTACTTATTACAACAAAAAAGGCCACGACAAATATCATAACAAGTAAATAAAAAAATTTCTAAAAAAATAATGACATACATAAGTCTCTGTTTCCTTAACTACAATGAGTTGTTTGTTATAACTATACAACTTAAAATAAACACCAATGAAACCATAAATTTTCATAATGTGTAGTTTAATTTGAATTGCAAAAAAGATACATTAGATAGTTTGCACTTAAGAAATAACAAAACATTTGTAAGTTTTTCTCAGCTCTAAATTGACTACTCTCAAGATGAAGATATTATTCATTTGTTTTCTTCTTTTTAGTATGGTTTTGTTAAACCAGAACATACATGTTAATGGACGTATTTCATATGAACAATTACGTAAACCAAATATGCGAAGAGGGAAACTTCCTCCAACTAATGGATATCATCGAGGTTGCTCTCATATAACTAGGTGTCGGGGAAAAAAAGATAACTAGTTCTTATCAAAATAATGATATCTTTTATTGTATCTCAAAAATCATGTTTCAATGAATATTTTTCCACCATATTATGTTTGTTTATGCTTGAAACAAGTCTTCTTTATATTTAAGTTGAGACATAGATAAGTAAGTTTATTCGTGTATATTTTATAATTTTCCTTTATTTCTTCACTCTAATTTCTCAAGTTAAAAAAATTATTCTACGTATTTTTAAAAGAATGAAATCTATTTGAATTTATATACATGTAGAGAGAGACAGATAGAGTACTTATCTTGATAATAAATGTAGAATATAAATATTCAATGAGTTAAATAAAATGAAAAGGAGATAACGATCATGAAATTAAATAAATAATTAATATATAATGATTGTCATTATCAAAGTATTTAATTTTTGTTAAAACAAAGTTTAAAAGAATTATGAAAATTTAAAATCCTATAAATAGAATTAAATACTAATACGTTAGTGGCCTATGAATTAAGTATTCCTTAAAAACAAGACAATGTCCAAAAAATAGTAGTTGTATCTGCCATATGTTGTACTAATGCTAAAATAAGTTAATGCACTATGGATTAAGTATCCATTGTATATAACTTATGTTGTACTTTCATTATGTTGCATCAAACTCCAATGTTCGTATAGTATTGTGTACCGCAAATAAAATTATATGTAATATTAACGTATCCATATCTTATAAATATATTTGGTCATCTAAATATCATAGTCAAATTTAGTATGGTTGTTACTTTAATATTTTTTCAAATTTGTATTTTTAATTTCTTATTGTTTTCACGGGTCAAGACAATGCTTGAATGTTCTAATTATCTAGAGTGGAATCAACCAAATTAAACCCCGCCAATTAAAAGTTTGTATTTCTTTGCTATTTAACAAGCCTCATTTAAAGCGGCTTATTAGGCATTTATTTATCATACACTTTTCAATTATTAGGTCCTGTAAATGAGTAACTATATATCAATTTAATCTTCCGCCGAAAGTTCTTTTTTATGCCAAGTATGCTATAGGTTTGTAGTTATTTGTAAGGACATCCAATTATCTTCTACACAAATGTAAATTATAGCATTTAATTAGGGTATGAACAAATAAATGTTTTTAAAGCAAGGTCAATAATTTAAACTTTTTTAATTTTTTTTCTGCGCCAAATTTGCTTTTAGATATTGTAGTGTAGACAAATTTGGGTTTCCGTCCTAAAAAACAATCCTTAATATTCTCCTCGTAATATCAAATTCATAAGGTTTTAGTCCCTCATTACACATCACACAATAAAATTGGACAAGCCTCATAAGATTTGAGTTTTAAAATTACCCCATGGCCTTTACGTCTTTTTATACTTTTTAAAAATTTTCTTTGTCTCAGACAAATCAAATGACAAATAACCTCTCCCTACACGAGTAGTGGTCAGGTCACCACATTTTGGCAACAACAATATTTTTGAGTGACATCGCCAAATAAAAGACTAATATAAAAAGAATTTGATATTAATATGATATTACAAAAGTATTTTTTTTAGGGACTACAAATATAAAGTCGTCCATATTACAGGGACGAAAAAAACTCATTTCCTCTTTCTTTTTTTAGTTTGAGGAGCACCCAACTTATTGAAAAATTTAAATAATATAATAGGACAAGCTTTTCCAAGCTAAAATTAGATGATTTTGATTTTTTTTTTAAATCAATTATTATATACCAAACAGATAAATATTACTTATTACAACAAAAAAGGCCACGACAAATATCATAACAAGTAAATAAAAAAATTTCTAAAAAAATAATGACATACATAAGTCTCTGTTTCCTTAACTACAATGAGTTGTTTGTTATAACTATACAACTTAAAATAAACACCAATGAAACCATAAATTTTCATAATGTGTAGTTTAATTTGAATTGCAAAAAAGATACATTAGATAGTTTGCACTTAAGAAATAACAAAACATTTGTAAGTTTTTCTCAGCTCTAAATTGACTACTCTCAAGATGAAGATATTATTCATTTGTTTTCTTCTTTTTAGTATGGTTTTGTTAAACCAGAACATACATGTTAATGGACGTATTTCATATGAACAATTACGTAAACCAAATATGCGAAGAGGGAAACTTCCTCCAACTAATGGATATCATCGAGGTTGCTCACATATAACTAGGTGTCGGGGAAAAAAAGATAACTAGTTCTTATCAAAATTATGATATCTTTTATTGTATCTCAAAAATCATGTTTCAATGAATATTTTTCCACCATATTATGTTTGTTTATGCTTGAAACAAGTATTCTTTATATTTAAGTTGAGACATAGATAAGTAAGTTTATTCGTGTATATTTTATAATTTTCCTTTATTTCTTCACTCTAATTTCTCAAGTTAAAAAAATTATTCTACGTATTTTTAAAAGAATGAAATCTATTTGAATTTATATACATGTAGAGAGAGACAGATAGAGTACTTATCTTGATAATAAATGTAGAATATAAATATTCAATGAGTTAAATAAAATGAAAAGGAGATAACGATCATGAAATTAAATAAATAATTAATATATAATGATTGTCATTATCAAAGTATTTAATTTTTGTTAAGACAAAGTTTAAAAGAATTATGAAAATTTAAAATCCTATAAATAGAATTAAATACTAATACGTTAGTGGCCTATGAATTAAGTATTCCTTAAAAACAAGACAATGTCCAAAAAATAGTAGTTGTATTTGCCATATGTTGTACTAATGCTAAAATAAGTTAATGCACTATGGATTAAGTATCCATTGTATATAACTTATGTTGTACTTTCATTATGTTGCATCAAACTCCAATGTTCGTATAGTATTGTGTACCGCAAATAAAATTATATGTAATATTAACGTATCCATATCTTATAAATATATTTGGTCATCTAAATATCATAGTCAAATTTAGTATGGTTGTTACTTTAATATTTTTTCAAATTTGTATTTTTAATTTCTTATTGTTTTCACGGGTCAAGACAATGCTTGAATGTTCTAATTATCTAGAGTGGAATCAACCAAATTAAACCCCGCCAATTAAAAGTTTGTATTTCTTTGCTATTTAACAAGCCTCATTTAAAGCGGCTTATTAGGCATTTATTTATCATACACTTTTCAATTATTAGGTCCTGTAAATGAGTAACTATATATCAATTTAATCTTCCGCCGAAAGTTCTTTTTTATGCCAAGTATGCTATAGGTTTGTAGTTATTTGTAAGGACATCCAATTATCTTCTACACAAATGTAAATTATAGCATTTAATTAGGGTATGAACAAATAAATGTTTTTAAAGCAAGGTCAATAATTTAAACTTTTTTAATTTTTTTTCTGCGCCAAATTTGCTTTTAGATATTGTAGTGTAGACAAATTTGGGTTTCCGTCCTAAAAAACAATCCTTAATATTCTCCTCGTAATATCAAATTCATAAGGTTTTAGTCCCTCATTACACATCACACAATAAAATTGGACAAGCCTCATAAGATTTGAGTTTTAAAATTACCCCATGGCCTTTACGTCTTTTTATACTTTTTAAAAAATTTCTTTGTCTCAGACAAATTAAATGACAAATAACCTCTCCCTACACGAGTAGTGGTCAGGTCACCACATTTTGGCAACAACAATATTTTTGAGTGACATCGCCAAATAAAAGACTAATATAAAAAGAATTTGATATTAATATGATATTACAAAAGTATTTTTTTTTAGGGACTACAAATATAAAGTCGTCCATATTACAGGGACGAAAAAAACTCATTTCCTCTTTCTTTTTTTAGTTTGAGGAGCACCCAACTTATTGAAAAATTTAAATAATATAATAGGACAAGCTTTTCCAAGCTAAAATTAGATGATTTTGATTTTTTTTTTAAATCAATTATTATATACCAAACAGATAAATATTACTTATTACAACAAAAAAGGCCACGACAAATATCATAACAAGTAAATAAAAAAATTTCTAAAAAAATAATGACATACATAAGTCTCTGTTTCCTTAACTACAATGAGTTGTTTGTTATAACTATACAACTTAAAATAAACACCAATGAAACCATAAATTTTCATAATGTGTAGTTTAATTTGAATTGCAAAAAAGATACATTAGATAGTTTGCACTTAAGAAATAACAAAACATTTGTAAGTTTTTCTCAGCTCTAAATTGACTACTCTCAAGATGAAGATATTATTCATTTGTTTTCTTCTTTTTAGTATGGTTTTGTTAAACCAGAACATACATGTTAATGGACGTATTTCATATGAACAATTACGTAAACCAAATATGCGAAGAGGGAAACTTCCTCCAACTAATGGATATCATCGAGGTTGCTCTCATATAACTAGGTGTCGGGGAAAAAAAGATAACTAGTTCTTATCAAAATTATGATATCTTTTATTGTATCTCAAAAATCATGTTTCAATGAATATTTTTCCACCATATTATGTTTGTTTATGCTTGAAACAAGTCTTCTTTATATTTAAGTTGAGACATAGATAAGTAAGTTTATTCGCGTATATTTTATAATTTTCCTTTATTTCTTCACTCTAATTTCTCAAGTTAAAAAAATTATTCTACGTTTTTATAAAAGAATGAAATCTATTTGAATTTATATACATGTAGAGAGAGACAGATAGAGTACTTATCTTGATAATAAATGTAGAATATAAATATTCAATGAGTTAAATAAAAAGAAAAAGAGATAACGATCATGAAATTAAATAAATAATTAATATATAATGATTGTCATTATCAAAGTATTTAATTTTTGTTAAGACAAAGTTTAAAAGAATTATGAAAAATTAAAATCCTATAAATAGAATTAAATACTAATACGTTAGTGGCCTATGAATTAAGTATTCCTTAAAAACAAGACAATGTCCAAAAAATAGTAGTTGTATCTGCCATATGTTGTACTAATGCTAAAATAAGTTAATGCACTATGGATTAAGTATCCATTGTATATGACTTATGTTGTACTTTCATTATGTTGCATCAAACTCCAATGTTTGTATAGTATTGTGTACCGCAAATAAAATTATATGTAATATTAACGTATCCATATCTTATAAATATATTTGGTCATCTAAATATCCTAGACAAATTTAGTATGGTTGTTACTTTAATATTTTTTCAAATTTGTATTTTTAATTTCTTATTGTTTTCACGGGTCAAGACAATGCTTGAATGTTCTAATTATCTAGAGTGGAATCTACCAAATTAAACCCCGCCAATTAAAAGTTTGTATTTCTTTGCTATTTAACAAGCCTCATTTAAAGCGGCTTATTAGGCATTTATTTATCATACACTTTTCAATTATTAGGTCCTGTAAATGAGTAACTATATATCAATTTAATCTTCCGCCGAAAGTTCTTTTTTATGCCAAGTATGCTATAGGTTTGTAGTTATTTGTAAGGACATCCAATTATCTTCTACACAAATGTAAATTATAGCATTTAATTAGGGTATGAACAAATAAATGTTTTTAAAGCAAGGTCAATAATTTAAACTTTTTTAATTTTTTTTCTGCGCCAAATTTGCTTTTAGATATTGTAGTGTAGACAAATTTGGGTTTCCGTCCTAAAAAACAATCCTTAATATTCTCCTCGTAATATCAAATTCATAAGGATTTAGTCCCTCATTACACATCACACAATAAAATTGGACAAGCCTCATAAGATTTGAGTTTTAAAATTACCCCATGGCCTTTACGTCTTTTTATACTTTTTAAAAAATTTCTTTGTCTCAGACAAATTAAATGACAAATAACCTCTCCCTACACGAGTAGTGGTCAGGTCACCACATTTTGGCAACAACAATATTTTTGAGTGACATCGCCAAATAAAAGACTAATATAAAAAGAATTTGATATTAATATGATATTACAAAAGTATTTTTTTTTAGGGACTACAAATATAAAGTCGTCCATATTACAGGGACGAAAAAAACTCATTTCCTCTTTCTTTTTTTAGTTTGAGGAGCACCCAACTTATTGAAAAATTTAAATAATATAATAGGACAAGCTTTTCCAAGCTAAAATTAGATGATTTTGATTTTTTTTTTAAATCAATTATTATATACCAAACAGATAAATATTACTTATTACAACAAAAAAGGCCACGACAAATATCATAACAAGTAAATAAAAAAATTTCTAAAAAAATAATGACATACATAAGTCTCTGTTTCCTTAACTACAATGAGTTGTTTGTTATAACTATACAACTTAAAATAAACACCAATGAAACCATAAATTTTCATAATGTGTAGTTTAATTTGAATTGCAAAAAAGATACATTAGATAGTTTGCACTTAAGAAATAACAAAACATTTGTAAGTTTTTCTCAGCTCTAAATTGACTACTCTCAAGATGAAGATATTATTCATTTGTTTTCTTCTTTTTAGTATGGTTTTGTTAAACCAGAACATACATGTTAATGGACGTATTTCATATGAACAATTACGTAAACCAAATATGCGAAGAGGGAAACTTCCTCCAACTAATGGATATCATCGAGGTTGCTCTCATATAACTAGGTGTCGGGGAAAAAAAGATAACTAGTTCTTATCAAAATTATGATATCTTTTATTGTATCTCAAAAATCATGTTTCAATGAATATTTTTCCACCATATTATGTTTGTTTATGCTTGAAACAAGTCTTCTTTATATTTAAGTTGAGACATAGATAAGTAAGTTTATTCGCGTATATTTTATAATTTTCCTTTATTTCTTCACTCTAATTTCTCAAGTTAAAAAAATTATTCTACGTTTTTATAAAAGAATGAAATCTATTTGAATTTATATACATGTAGAGAGAGACAGATAGAGTACTTATCTTGATAATAAATGTAGAATATAAATATTCAATGAGTTAAATAAAAAGAAAAAGAGATAACGATCATGAAATTAAATAAATAATTAATATATAATGATTGTCATTATCAAAGTATTTAATTTTTGTTAAGACAAAGTTTAAAAGAATTATGAAAAATTAAAATCCTATAAATAGAATTAAATACTAATACGTTAGTGGCCTATGAATTAAGTATTCCTTAAAAACAAGACAATGTCCAAAAAATAGTAGTTGTATCTGCCATATGTTGTACTAATGCTAAAATAAGTTAATGCACTATGGATTAAGTATCCATTGTATATGACTTATGTTGTACTTTCATTATGTTGCATCAAACTCCAATGTTTGTATAGTATTGTGTACCGCAAATAAAATTATATGTAATATTAACGTATCCATATCTTATAAATATATTTGGTCATCTAAATATCCTAGACAAATTTAGTATGGTTGTTACTTTAATATTTTTTCAAATTTGTATTTTTAATTTCTTATTGTTTTCACGGGTCAAGACAATGCTTGAATGTTCTAATTATCTAGAGTGGAATCTACCAAATTAAACCCCGCCAATTAAAAGTTTGTATTTCTTTGCTATTTAACAAGCCTCATTTAAAGCGGCTTATTAGGCATTTATTTATCATACACTTTTCAATTATTAGGTCCTGTAAATGAGTAACTATATATCAATTTAATCTTCCGCCGAAAGTTCTTTTTTATGCCAAGTATGCTATAGGTTTGTAGTTATTTGTAAGGACATCCAATTATCTTCTACACAAATGTAAATTATAGCATTTAATTAGGGTATGAACAAATAAATGTTTTTAAAGCAAGGTCAATAATTTAAACTTTTTTAATTTTTTTTCTGCGCCAAATTTGCTTTTAGATATTGTAGTGTAGACAAATTTGGGTTTCCGTCCTAAAAAACAATCCTTAATATTCTCCTCGTAATATCAAATTCATAAGGATTTAGTCCCTCATTACACATCACACAATAAAATTGGACAAGCCTCATAAGATTTGAGTTTTAAAATTACCCGATGGCCTTTAGGTCTTTTTATACTTTTTAAAAATTTTCTTTGTCTCAGACAAATCAAATGACAAATAACCTCTCCCTACACGAGTAGTGGTCAGGTCACCACATTTTGGCAACAACAATATTTTTGAGTGACATCGCCAAATAAAAGACTAATATAAAAAGAATTTGATATTAATATGATATTACAAAAGTAATTTTTTTAGGGACTACAAATATAAAGTCGTCCATATTACAGGGACGAAAAAAACTCATTTCCTCTTTCTTTTTTTAGTTTGAGGAGCACCCAACTTATTGAAAAATTTAAATAATATAATAGGACAAGCTTTTCCAAGCTAAAATTAGATGATTTTGATTTTTTTTTTAAATCAATTATTATATACCAAACAGATAAATATTACTTATTACAACAAAAAAAGCCACGACAAATATCATAACAAGTAAATAAAAAAATTCCTAAAAAATAAATGACATACATAAGTTTCTGTTTCCTTAACTACAATGAGTTGTTTGTTATAACTATACAACTTAAAATAAACACCAATGAAACCATAAATTTTCATAATGTGTAGTTTAATTTGAATTGCAAAAAAGATACATTAGATAGTTTGCACTTAAGAAATAACAAAACATTTGTAAGTTTTTCTCAGCTCTAAATTGACTACTCTCAAGATGAAGATATTATTCATTTGTTTTCTTCTTTTTAGTATGGTTTTGTTAAACCAGAACATACATGTTAATGGACGTATTTCATATGAACAATTACGTAAACCAAATATGCGAAGAGGGAAACTTCCTCCAACTAATGGATATCATCGAGGTTGCTCACATATAACTAGGTGTCGGGGAAAAAAAGATAACTAGTTCTTATCAAAATTATGATATCTTTTATTGTATCTCAAAAATCATGTTTCAATGAATATTTTTCCACCATATTATGTTTGTTTATGCTTGAAACAAGTATTCTTTATATTTAAGTTGAGACATAGATAAGTAAGTTTATTCGTGTATATTTTATAATTTTCCTTTATTTCTTCACTCTAATTTCTCAAGTTAAAAAAATTATTCTACGTATTTTTAAAAGAATGAAATCTATTTGAATTTATATACATGTAGAGAGAGACAGATAGAGTACTTATCTTGATAATAAATGTAGAATATAAATATTCAATGAGTTAAATAAAATGAAAAGGAGATAACGATCATGAAATTAAATAAATAATTAATATATAATGATTGTCATTATCAAAGTATTTAATTTTTGTTAAGACAAAGTTTAAAAGAATTATGAAAATTTAAAATCCTATAAATAGAATTAAATACTAATACGTTAGTGGCCTATGAATTAAGTATTCCTTAAAAACAAGACAATGTCCAAAAAATAGTAGTTGTATTTGCCATATGTTGTACTAATGCTAAAATAAGTTAATGCACTATGGATTAAGTATCCATTGTATATAACTTATGTTGTACTTTCATTATGTTGCATCAAACTCCAATGTTCGTATAGTATTGTGTACCGCAAATAAAATTATATGTAATATTAACGTATCCATATCTTATAAATATATTTGGTCATCTAAATATCATAGTCAAATTTAGTATGGTTGTTACTTTAATATTTTTTCAAATTTGTATTTTTAATTTCTTATTGTTTTCACGGGTCAAGACAATGCTTGAATGTTCTAATTATCTAGAGTGGAATCAACCAAATTAAACCCCGCCAATTAAAAGTTTGTATTTCTTTGCTATTTAACAAGCCTCATTTAAAGCGGCTTATTAGGCATTTATTTATCATACACTTTTCAATTATTAGGTCCTGTAAATGAGTAACTATATATCAATTTAATCTTCCGCCGAAAGTTCTTTTTTATGCCAAGTATGCTATAGGTTTGTAGTTATTTGTAAGGACATCCAATTATCTTCTACACAAATGTAAATTATAGCATTTAATTAGGGTATGAACAAATAAATGTTTTTAAAGCAAGGTCAATAATTTAAACTTTTTTAATTTTTTTTCTGCGCCAAATTTGCTTTTAGATATTGTAGTGTAGACAAATTTGGGTTTCCGTCCTAAAAAACAATCCTTAATATTCTCCTCGTAATATCAAATTCATAAGGTTTTAGTCCCTCATTACACATCACACAATAAAATTGGACAAGCCTCATAAGATTTGAGTTTTAAAATTACCCCATGGCCTTTACGTCTTTTTATACTTTTTAAAAAATTTCTTTGTCTCAGACAAATTAAATGACAAATAACCTCTCCCTACACGAGTAGTGGTCAGGTCACCACATTTTGGCAACAACAATATTTTTGAGTGACATCGCCAAATAAAAGACTAATATAAAAAGAATTTGATATTAATATGATATTACAAAAGTATTTTTTTTTAGGGACTACAAATATAAAGTCGTCCATATTACAGGGACGAAAAAAACTCATTTCCTCTTTCTTTTTTTAGTTTGAGGAGCACCCAACTTATTGAAAAATTTAAATAATATAATAGGACAAGCTTTTCCAAGCTAAAATTAGATGATTTTGATTTTTTTTTAAATCAATTATTATATACCAAACAGATAAATATTACTTATTACAACAAAAAAAGCCACGACAAATATCATAACAAGTAAATAAAAAAATTTCTAAAAAAATAATGACATACATAAGTCTCTGTTTCCTTAACTACAATGAGTTGTTTGTTATAACTATACAACTTAAAATAAACACCAATGAAACCATAAATTTTCATAATGTGTAGTTTAATTTGAATTGCAAAAAAGATACATTAGATAGTTTGCACTTAAGAAATAACAAAACATTTGTAAGTTTTTCTCAGCTCTAAATTGACTACTCTCAAGATGAAGATATTATTCATTTGTTTTCTTCTTTTTAGTATGGTTTTGTTAAACCAGAACATACATGTTAATGGACGTATTTCATATGAACAATTACGTAAACCAAATATGCGAAGAGGGAAACTTCCTCCAACTAATGGATATCATCGAGGTTGCTCTCATATAACTAGGTGTCGGGGAAAAAAAGATAACTAGTTCTTATCAAAATTATGATATCTTTTATTGTATCTCAAAAATCATGTTTCAATGAATATTTTTCCACCATATTATGTTTGTTTATGCTTGAAACAAGTCTTCTTTATATTTAAGTTGAGACATAGATAAGTAAGTTTATTCGCGTATATTTTATAATTTTCCTTTATTTCTTCACTCTAATTTCTCAAGTTAAAAAAATTATTCTACGTTTTTATAAAAGAATGAAATCTATTTGAATTTATATACATGTAGAGAGAGACAGATAGAGTACTTATCTTGATAATAAATGTAGAATATAAATATTCAATGAGTTAAATAAAAAGAAAAAGAGATAACGATCATGAAATTAAATAAATAATTAATATATAATGATTGTCATTATCAAAGTATTTAATTTTTGTTAAGACAAAGTTTAAAAGAATTATGAAAAATTAAAATCCTATAAATAGAATTAAATACTAATACGTTAGTGGCCTATGAATTAAGTATTCCTTAAAAACAAGACAATGTCCAAAAAATAGTAGTTGTATCTGCCATATGTTGTACTAATGCTAAAATAAGTTAATGCACTATGGATTAAGTATCCATTGTATATGACGTATGTTGTACTTTCATTATGTTGCATCAAACTCCAATGTTTGTATAGTATTGTGTACCGCAAATAAAATTATATGTAATATTAACGTATCCATATCTTATAAATATATTTGGTCATCTAAATATCCTAGACAAATTTAGTATGGTTGTTACTTTAATATTTTTTCAAATTTGTATTTTTAATTTCTTATTGTTTTCACGGGTCAAGACAATGCTTGAATGTTCTAATTATCTAGAGTGGAATCTACCAAATTAAACCCCGCCAATTAAAAGTTTGTATTTCTTTGCTATTTAACAAGCCTCATTTAAAGCGGCTTATTAGGCATTTATTTATCATACACTTTTCAATTATTAGGTCCTGTAAATGAGTAACTATATATCAATTTAATCTTCCGCCGAAAGTTCTTTTTTATGCCAAGTATGCTATAGGTTTGTAGTTATTTGTAAGGACATCCAATTATCTTCTACACAAATGTAAATTATAGCATTTAATTAGGGTATGAACAAATAAATGTTTTTAAAGCAAGGTCAATAATTTAAACTTTTTTAATTTTTTTTCTGCGCCAAATTTGCTTTTAGATATTGTAGTGTAGACAAATTTGGGTTTCCGTCCTAAAAAACAATCCTTAATATTCTCCTCGTAATATCAAATTCATAAGGTTTTAGTCCCTCATTACACATCACACAATAAAATTGGACAAGCCTCATAAGATTTGAGTTTTAAAATTACCCGATGGCCTTTAGGTCTTTTTATACTTTTTAAAAATTTTCTTTGTCTCAGACAAATCAAATGACAAATAACCTCTCCCTACACGAGTAGTGGTCAGGTCACCACATTTTGGCAACAACAATATTTTTGAGTGACATCGCCAAATAAAAGACTAATATAAAAAGAATTTGATATTAATATGATATTACAAAAGTATTTTTTTTAGGGACTACAAATATAAAGTCGTCCATATTACAGGGACGAAAAAAACTCATTTCCTCTTTCTTTTTTTAGTTTGAGGAGCACCCAACTTATTGAAAAATTTAAATAATATAATAGGACAAGCTTTTCCAAGCTAAAATTAGATGATTTTGATTTTTTTTTTAAATCAATTATTATATACCAAACAGATAAATATTACTTATTACAACAAAAAAAGCCACGACAAATATCATAACAAGTAAATAAAAAAATTCCTAAAAAATAAATGACATACATAAGTTTCTGTTTCCTTAACTACAATGAGTTGTTTGTTATAACTATACAACTTAAAATAAACACCAATGAAACCATAAATTTTCATAATGTGTAGTTTAATTTGAATTGCAAAAAAGATACATTAGATAGTTTGCACTTAAGAAATAACAAAACATTTGTAAGTTTTTCTCAGCTCTAAATTGACTACTCTCAAGATGAAGATATTATTCATTTGTTTTCTTCTTTTTAGTATGGTTTTGTTAAACCAGAACATACATGTTAATGGACGTATTTCATATGAACAATTACGTAAACCAAATATGCGAAGAGGGAAACTTCCTCCAACTAATGGATATCATCGAGGTTGCTCTCATATAACTAGGTGTCGGGGAAAAAAAGATAACTAGTTCTTATCAAAATAATGATATCTTTTATTGTATCTCAAAAATCATGTTTCAATGAATATTTTTCCACCATATTATGTTTGTTTATGCTTGAAACAAGTCTTCTTTATATTTAAGTTGAGACATAGATAAGTAAGTTTATTCGTGTATATTTTATAATTTTCCTTTATTTCTTCACTCTAATTTCTCAAGTTAAAAAAATTATTCTACGTATTTTTAAAAGAATGAAATCTATTTGAATTTATATACATGTAGAGAGAGACAGATAGAGTACTTATCTTGATAATAAATGTAGAATATAAATATTCAATGAGTTAAATAAAATGAAAAGGAGATAACGATCATGAAATTAAATAAATAATTAATATATAATGATTGTCATTATCAAAGTATTTAATTTTTGTTAAGACAAAGTTTAAAAGAATTATGAAAAATTAAAATCCTATAAATAGAATTAAATACTAATACGTTAGTGGCCTATGAATTAAGTATTCCTTAAAAACAAGACAATGTCCAAAAAATAGTAGTTGTATCTGCCATATGTTGTACTAATGCTAAAATAAGTTAATGCACTATGGATTAAGTATCCATTGTATATGACTTATGTTGTACTTTCATTATGTTGCATCAAACTCCAATGTTCGTATAGTATTGTGTACCGCAAATAAAATTATATGTAATATTAACGTATCCATATCTTATAAATATATTTGGTCATCTAAATATCCTAGACAAATTTAGTATGGTTGTTACTTTAATATTTTTTCAAATTTGTATTTTTAATTTCTTATAGTTTTCACGGGTCAAGACAATGCTTGAATGTTCTAATTATCTAGAGTGGAATCAACCAAATTAAACCCCGCCAATTAAAAGTTTGTATTTCTTTGCTATTTAACAAGCCTCATTTAAAGCGGCTTATTAGGCATTTATTTATCATACATTTTTCAATTATAAGGTCATGTAAATGAGTAACTATATATCAATTTAATCTTCCGCCGAAAGTTCTTTTTTATGCCAAGTATGCTATAGGTTTGTAGTTATTTGTAAGGACATCCAATTATCTTCTACACAAATGTAAATTATAGCATTTAATTAGGGTATGAACAAATAAATGTTTTTAAAGCAAGGTCAATAATTTAAACTTTTTTAATTTTTTTTCTGCGCCAAATTTGCTTTTAGATATTGTAGTGTAGACAAATATGGGTTTCCGTCCTAAAAAACAATCCTTAATATTCTCCTCGTAATATCAAATTCACAAGGTTTTAGTCCCTCATTACACATCACACAATAAAATTGGACAAGCCTCATAAGATTTGAGTTTTAAAATTACTCCATGGCCATTTACGTCTTTTTATACTTTTTAAAAAATTTCTTTGTCTCAGACAAATCAAATGACAAATAACCTCTCCCTACACGAGTAGTGGTCAGGTCACCAAATTTTGGCAACAACAATATTTTTGAGTGGCATCGCCAAATAAAAGACTAATATGAAAAGAATTTGATATTAATATGATATTACAAAAGGATTTTTTTTAAGGACTACAAATATAAAGCCGTCCATATTATAGGGACGAAAAAAACTCATTTCCTCTTTCTTTTTTTAGTTTGAGGAGCACCCAACTTATTGAAAAATTTAAATAATATAATAGGACAAGCTTTTCCAAGCTAAAATTAGATAATTTTGATTTTTTTTTGAAATCAATTATTATATACCAAACAGATAAATATTACTTATTACAACAAAAAAGGCCACGACAAATATCATAACAAGTAAATAAAAAAATTTCTAAAAAAATAATGACATGTATAAGTCTCTGTTTCCTTAACTACAATGAGTTGTTTGTTATAACTATACAACTTAAAATAAACACCAATGAAATCATAAATTTTCATAATGTGTAGTTTAATTTGAATTGCAAAAAAGCTACATTAGATAGTTTGCACTTAAGAAATAACAAAACATTTGTAAGTTTTTCTCAGCTCTAAATTGACTACTCTCAAGATGAAGATATTATTCATTTGTTTTCTTCTTTTTAGTATGGTTTTGTTAAACCAGAACATACATGTTAATGGACGTATTTCATATGAACAATTACGTAAACCAAATATGCGAAGAGGGAAACTTCCTCCAACTAATGGATATCATCGAGGTTGCTCTCATATAACTAGGTGTCGAGGAAAAAAAGATAACTAGTTCTTATCAAAATAATGAAATCTTTTATTGTATCTCAAAAATCATGTTTCAATGAATATTTTTCCACCATATTATGTTTGTTTATGCTTGAAACAAGTCTTCTTTATATTTAAGTTGAGACATAGATAAGTAAGTTTATTCGCGTATATTTTTTAATTTTCCTTTATTTCTTCACTCTAATTTCTCAAGTTAAAAAAATTATTCTACGTATTTTTAAAAGAAAGAAATCTATTTGAATTTATATACATGTAGAGAGAGACAGATAGAGTACTTATCTTGATAATAAATGTAGAATATAAATATTCAATGAGTTAAATAAAATGAAAAGGAGATAACGATCATGAAATTAAAACAATAATTAATATATAATGATTGTCATTATCAAAGTATTTAATTTTTGTTAAGACAAAGTTTAAAAGAATTATGAAAAATTAAAATCCTATAAAAAGAATTAAATACTAATACGTTAGTGGCCTATGAATTAAGTATTCCTTAAAAACAAGACAATGTCCAAAAAATAGTAGTTGTATCTATAACACCCCAAATCGATTGACTAGTATATCGAATGAAGCATACATAATTGAATCCGGATACATTTAAAATTACAGAAAAGTAGAACTCAATTACAGTGTACAACCATTACTTATTTCAAGCATTCTCAAATACACAGCGGAAAGTTGGACTCTTGTACAAAATTCCTGAAACAACTAAACATTACAAGAAACTATAACGTCCAATATCTCTTTCACCATAGCTCGATCAATAGCTCGATCCATTGCTTAACCTGTTATCTGGAAAAAATATAGAGGGAGTTGGGTGAGACTACTTGTCTCGTGAGTTCCACCTATCTTAGGTTGTTAGCATTTTCTACGTGAAGCTACGTGCTTCGGTTAGTACTAACCATGTTCATATAATTCTTCATTGATCGAGTACAAGGGAAAACTATCTGCTCAATCAATGACATAGGGAAAACTAAGTTTCCTAACAGCTTTCATAACATTTCTCAGGATTGATCACATCATATCATATAATATATTCATTTAATTCATATCATAAGGTTATTGAACACACAATAAAATTATCTTGGTGAATTTTACGGAATGGCTCAAGGTGAGTGTCTTGAGTCATTCCCCATCGTTCCTGGCCAAATTCCTATCATATCAGGCTATGGCTCAGCATCTCACAATTATTATTATTCATTTCATTTCATATACTGGCAATTATAAATCCAGTAATGCGGGTCCAAAGCCCACTCATTTGCAGGTCCAAAGCCTATTCCATTGCGGGTCCAAAGCCCACTCCATTTGATTAATCCTATATCATATCATATACTTATCTTTCCATAAGTAAATTCGATTGTCTTTAAACATTTCATTCTAATGGGAGACTTAATACTACCCAAAATCTCTAGCTTACATCTTGCCTAACAACCCATTAACTCATTGATTCAAGCTCATCATTTAAAAGATTGCAACATTTTCGTAAAACATGGTTTTCAAAGCATAGTTTGAATCAATGTTTCCATAACACTTACTACACTTATTTTAACATATTAACCTATTATCCAAACTCACACGCAACAGGGGAATAATACTAATATATCCATATCAATTACTTGGGGAAACTATTCTTTTCTAATAGTCTAACTTTCCGATCTCCGTGTGCCAACAGAGACTTAAATCAATACTAAATTAAAATTTAACATTTTAGGAGAGTGAAACTACCCTTTGATAGGTTAGCTATCTAGAGGAACTCACCATAACTACTTCATACACTCCGACTCCACATCTTTACGCTCTATTGCCATCCAAAGCCATTAAACCCGTGTACAGATTTTTCTGCATAATTCTGCATCAGCGTGCCAACTTCAGAACGGCCTACAGTCCGTGTTTCATGGCCAAATTCCACAAACTCCGGTATCAAAACGAAGGGAATTTCGTCAGCTATCCATAGCAACTGGAATCAGATCAACCAGAGTTACAGGGAGTGAGAAATTACCTTTTAAGTGCAGCCCTGTCCCAAACTATTCCTGCATCAAAGTCCCAACTTTGAACGCAAATTTCGACCTCATTTCTTATCCAAATTACAAAATCAGTGTCTATCTTGAAGAAAATTTCGTGTAGATTCCGAATCTTCAAACATCGCTCCGATTTGGGTTATGATGTGAAAGTTATGACGAAAATACCAGTGACAGGTCCATACGGGTTTTACATCATTTTCCTCCAATACTTGAAATATTCAAACCCAAAGTACAAATTCATGAACAGAGGCTTCCTAAGTGAAAATAGATTTAGATTGGGGAAAAATAAACCTCAGTAAAAGGGGATTTTAGAGTTCAATCACTTAGGGAGAATGTGAATTTGAAGACAAAATTGAATTTGTGAAGGAGGTGAGGGTTCAGCGATGACAGAGAATAGGAGGATTAAAGCTTAAGTTTATCATTCATAATATCATCTTTACCAATGGGTTAAGAGAGGATTTTCATCCAAGGTTTGATCTTGGTGATAGTGTGAAAGAAATGGTTTGGTGATTCGCATGAGAGAAGAGAATAAAGGGTTCTCTGTTTGTGAAATGAAAAGAGAAGAATGGAGATAAGGATGTGAGTTTCTATGGCTTATAAAGATCAAGTGGGTCTCACTTGTCAATACCACTCATGCTTGGCTTACATTTAATTTAATATTTACTAACAAATTGGGTTTAGTGTGTTTCTTGGCATGAAAAAGAAAATGGATCTAACCCTTGTGTTAGTGTCTATTTATTCATCCCATATCTTGTACTAATCCAATTTAAATATACCTCTAATTATTATTACATCTAATAATTAAAGTGGGTTGTTACAGTATCTGCCATATGTTGTACTAATGCTAAAATAAGTTAATGCACTATGGATTAAGTATCCATTGTATATGACTTATGTTGTACTTTCATTATGTTGCATCAAACTCCAATGTTCGTATAGTATTGTGTACCGCAAATAAAATTATATGTAATATTAACGTATCCATATCTTATAAATATATTTGGTCATCTAAATATCCTAGTCAAATTTAGTATGGTTGTTACTTTAATATTTTTTCAAATTTGTATTTTTAATTTCTTATTGTTTTCACGGGTCAAGACAATGCTTGAATGTTCTAATTATCTAGAGTGGAATCAACCAAATTAAACCCTGCCAATTAAAAGTTTGTATTTCTTTGCTATTTAACAAGCCTCATTTAAAGCGGCTTATTAGGCATTTATTTATCATACACTTTTCAATTAGGGTTAATTATCTTTTACCCCCTTGTAATATATGTCAAATGTGCTTTACCCCCCTATAAAATATTTTTGTTGTTTTACCCCCCTATAATATAAAGTTATGTGTTTTACCCCCCCTATATGTGACATGGCATGACATATGGATTTTAATTTATATTTCTTTTAATTTTTTTTTGCCAAGTCAAAATTAGTACTTTTTATTTTTTTTGTTTGTTTTTAATTAATAAAATTATAAAATAAAGAATAAAGAAGATTCTGTAAAAAAAAAAAAAGAAGAAACAAAAGACGACAGAAAAAAAACACAGATAGTTTTCATTTTTCAATGATTTTGCTTCTTTCCATTCCATCATTCTCTACAACCCTCATCCCTCATCGTTCCCTAAAGTCCTTCCATTCCTTTCACTCTATCATTTATGCTCTAAAGGGTTGTTGTACTGTTCATCGCCCCCTTTCCCCTTTCTTCTCAAATTTTGGTCTATTTCTTCTTCATCTAAGTCGCTCGTCAATCGATCGCAGGTGGCGGTGGCTTCGTCAGAATCAATTGCAGGGGGTAGTGGTGGATCTTGAATCGATCGCAGGTTTGATCTTGTTGGATCTTGTTTCGTAATCGATCGCAGAGAAAGGGCTAGGTTTACGGTGGATAAAAACACGTTCCAATTCTTCTTTTTTTACGCACGCGAGATTGATAGCGATAACCATGGATTACGCATGTTCCTAAGATGGTGATTTTTGCGTTTTGGGTTTTGGTTTTCCGTTATGCGTTCTTCGTTTAACCATGGATTGGGTGTAGAAGAAGGAAACAGTGAAGAAGGTTAAACAAAGAAGGATCCAGTAATAGCATGAATGGAAGGAAGAAGAAGGAAGCAGTGAAGAAGGAAATAAGCAGTGAAAAAGGAAGCAGTGAGCTGAGTGAAGAAGGAAATAAGCAGAGAAGAAGAATGAAGAATGCATAGTAGACTCAATCCTAATTTAATCCCAATCCCAAATCCTAATTTTTTATTTTTTTCATTATAATAAAAACAAACAAAAACAAAAAAAAATAAAAAGAATCAATTTCTGATTTGGCAGATTTTTTTTAAAAAATAATTAAAAATTAAAATTAAAATCCACGTGTCATGCCATGTCACATATTGAAGTCCAATCAGCTTTAGTTGATCAAGTCAAAGGGGGTAAACCACATAACTTTATATTATAGGGGGGTAAAACAACAAAAATATTTTATAGGGGAGTAAAACACCTTTTACATATATTACAGGGGGGCAAAAGGTAATTAACCCTTTCAATTATTAGGTCCTGTAAATGAGTAACTATATATCAATTTAATCTTCCGCCGAAAGTTCTTTTTTATGCCAAGTATGCTATAGGTTTGTAGTTATTTGTAAGGACATCCAATTATCTTCTACACAAATGTAAATTATAGCATTTAATTAGGGTATGAACAAATAAATGTTTTTAAAGCAAGGTCAATAATTTAAACTTTTTTAATTTTTTTTCTGCGCCAAATTTGCTTTTAGATATTGTAGTGTAGACAAATTTGGGTTTCCGTCCTAAAAAACAATCCTTAATATTCTCCTCGTAATATCAAATTCATAAGGTTTTAGTCCCTCATTACACATCACACAATAAAATTGGACAAGCCTCATAAGATTTGAGTTTTAAAATTACCCCATGGCCTTTACGTCTTTTTATACTTTTTAAAAATTTTCTTTGTCTCAGACAAATCAAATGACAAATAACCTCTCCCTACACGAGTAGTGGTCAGGTCACCACATTTTGGCAACAACAATATTTTTGAGTGACATCGCCAAATAAAAGACTAATATAAAAAGAATTTGATATTAATATGATATTACAAAAGTATTTTTTTTAGGGACTACAAATATAAAGTCGTCCATATTACAGGGACGAAAAAAACTCATTTCCTCTTTCTTTTTTTAGTTTGAGGAGCACCCAACTTATTGAAAAATTTAAATAATATAATAGGACAAGCTTTTCCAAGCTAAAATTAGATGATTTTGATTTTTTTTTTAAATCAATTATTATATACCAAACAGATAAATATTACTTATTACAACAAAAAAGGCCACGACAAATATCATAACAAGTAAATAAAAAAATTTCTAAAAAAATAATGACATACATAAGTCTCTGTTTCCTTAACTACAATGAGTTGTTTGTTATAACTATACAACTTAAAATAAACACCAATGAAACCATAAATTTTCATAATGTGTAGTTTAATTTGAATTGCAAAAAAGATACATTAGATAGTTTGCACTTAAGAAATAACAAAACATTTGTAAGTTTTTCTCAGCTCTAAATTGACTACTCTCAAGATGAAGATATTATTCATTTGTTTTCTTCTTTTTAGTATGGTTTTGTTAAACCAGAACATACATGTTAATGGACGTATTTCATATGAACAATTACGTAAACCAAATATGCGAAGAGGGAAACTTCCTCCAACTAATGGATATCATCGAGGTTGCTCTCATATAACTAGGTGTCGGGGAAAAAAAGATAACTAGTTCTTATCAAAATAATGATATCTTTTATTGTATCTCAAAAATCATGTTTCAATGAATATTTTTCCACCATATTATGTTTGTTTATGCTTGAAACAAGTCTTCTTTATATTTAAGTTGAGACATAGATAAGTAAGTTTATTCGTGTATATTTTATAATTTTCCTTTATTTCTTCACTCTAATTTCTCAAGTTAAAAAAATTATTCTACGTATTTTTAAAAGAATGAAATCTATTTGAATTTATATACATGTAGAGAGAGACAGATAGAGTACTTATCTTGATAATAAATGTAGAATATAAATATTCAATGAGTTAAATAAAATGAAAAGGAGATAACGATCATGAAATTAAATAAATAATTAATATATAATGATTGTCATTATCAAAGTATTTAATTTTTGTTAAAACAAAGTTTAAAAGAATTATGAAAATTTAAAATCCTATAAATAGAATTAAATACTAATACGTTAGTGGCCTATGAATTAAGTATTCCTTAAAAACAAGACAATGTCCAAAAAATAGTAGTTGTATCTGCCATATGTTGTACTAATGCTAAAATAAGTTAATGCACTATGGATTAAGTATCCATTGTATATAACTTATGTTGTACTTTCATTATGTTGCATCAAACTCCAATGTTCGTATAGTATTGTGTACCGCAAATAAAATTATATGTAATATTAACGTATCCATATCTTATAAATATATTTGGTCATCTAAATATCATAGTCAAATTTAGTATGGTTGTTACTTTAATATTTTTTCAAATTTGTATTTTTAATTTCTTATTGTTTTCACGGGTCAAGACAATGCTTGAATGTTCTAATTATCTAGAGTGGAATCAACCAAATTAAACCCCGCCAATTAAAAGTTTGTATTTCTTTGCTATTTAACAAGCCTCATTTAAAGCGGCTTATTAGGCATTTATTTATCATACACTTTTCAATTATTAGGTCCTGTAAATGAGTAACTATATATCAATTTAATCTTCCGCCGAAAGTTCTTTTTTATGCCAAGTATGCTATAGGTTTGTAGTTATTTGTAAGGACATCCAATTATCTTCTACACAAATGTAAATTATAGCATTTAATTAGGGTATGAACAAATAAATGTTTTTAAAGCAAGGTCAATAATTTAAACTTTTTTAATTTTTTTTCTGCGCCAAATTTGCTTTTAGATATTGTAGTGTAGACAAATTTGGGTTTCCGTCCTAAAGAACAATCCTTAATATTCTCCTCGTAATATCAAATTCATAAGGTTTTAGTCCCTCATTACACATCACACAATAAAATTGGACAAGCCTCATAAGATTTGAGTTTTAAAATTACCCCATGGCCTTTACGTCTTTTTATACTTTTTAAAAATTTTCTTTGTCTCAGACAAATCAAATGACAAATAACCTCTCCCTACACGAGTAGTGGTCAGGTCACCACATTTTGGCAACAACAATATTTTTGAGTGACATCGCCAAATAAAAGACTAATATAAAAAGAATTTGATATTAATATGATATTACAAAAGTATTTTTTTTAGGGACTACAAATATAAAGTCGTCCATATTACAGGGACGAAAAAAACTCATTTCCTCTTTCTTTTTTTAGTTTGAGGAGCACCCAACTTATTGAAAAATTTAAATAATATAATAGGACAAGCTTTTCCAAGCTAAAATTAGATGATTTTGATTTTTTTTTTAAATCAATTATTATATACCAAACAGATAAATATTACTTATTACAACAAAAAAGGCCACGACAAATATCATAACAAGTAAATAAAAAAATTTCTAAAAAAATAATGACATACATAAGTCTCTGTTTCCTTAACTACAATGAGTTGTTTGTTATAACTATACAACTTAAAATAAACACCAATGAAACCATAAATTTTCATAATGTGTAGTTTAATTTGAATTGCAAAAAAGATACATTAGATAGTTTGCACTTAAGAAATAACAAAACATTTGTAAGTTTTTCTCAGCTCTAAATTGACTACTCTCAAGATGAAGATATTATTCATTTGTTTTCTTCTTTTTAGTATGGTTTTGTTAAACCAGAACATACATGTTAATGGACGTATTTCATATGAACAATTACGTAAACCAAATATGCGAAGAGGGAAACTTCCTCCAACTAATGGATATCATCGAGGTTGCTCACATATAACTAGGTGTCGGGGAAAAAAAGATAACTAGTTCTTATCAAAATTATGATATCTTTTATTGTATCTCAAAAATCATGTTTCAATGAATATTTTTCCACCATATTATGTTTGTTTATGCTTGAAACAAGTATTCTTTATATTTAAGTTGAGACATAGATAAGTAAGTTTATTCGTGTATATTTTATAATTTTCCTTTATTTCTTCACTCTAATTTCTCAAGTTAAAAAAATTATTCTACGTATTTTTAAAAGAATGAAATCTATTTGAATTTATATACATGTAGAGAGAGACAGATAGAGTACTTATCTTGATAATAAATGTAGAATATAAATATTCAATGAGTTAAATAAAATGAAAAGGAGATAACGATCATGAAATTAAATAAATAATTAATATATAATGATTGTCATTATCAAAGTATTTAATTTTTGTTAAGACAAAGTTTAAAAGAATTATGAAAATTTAAAATCCTATAAATAGAATTAAATACTAATACGTTAGTGGCCTATGAATTAAGTATTCCTTAAAAACAAGACAATGTCCAAAAAATAGTAGTTGTATCTGCCATATGTTGTACTAATGCTAAAATAAGTTAATGCACTATGGATTAAGTATCCATTGTATATGACTTATGTTGTACTTTCATTATGTTGCATCAAACTCCAATGTTTGTATAGTATTGTGTACCGCAAATAAAATTATATGTAATATTAACGTATCCATATCTTATAAATATATTTGGTCATCTAAATATCCTAGACAAATTTAGTATGGTTGTTACTTTAATATTTTTTCAAATTTGTATTTTTAATTTCTTATTGTTTTCACGGGTCAAGACAATGCTTGAATGTTCTAATTATCTAGAGTGGAATCTACCAAATTAAACCCCGCCAATTAAAAGTTTGTATTTCTTTGCTATTTAACAAGCCTCATTTAAAGCGGCTTATTAGGCATTTATTTATCATACACTTTTCAATTATTAGGTCCTGTAAATGAGTAACTATATATCAATTTAATCTTCCGCCGAAAGTTCTTTTTTATGCCAAGTATGCTATAGGTTTGTAGTTATTTGTAAGGACATCCAATTATCTTCTACACAAATGTAAATTATAGCATTTAATTAGGGTATGAACAAATAAATGTTTTTAAAGCAAGGTCAATAATTTAAACTTTTTTAATTTTTTTTCTGCGCCAAATTTGCTTTTAGATATTGTAGTGTAGACAAATTTGGGTTTCCGTCCTAAAAAACAATCCTTAATATTCTCCTCGTAATATCAAATTCATAAGGTTTTAGTCCCTCATTACACATCACACAATAAAATTGGACAAGCCTCATAAGATTTGAGTTTTAAAATTACCCGATGGCCTTTAGGTCTTTTTATACTTTTTAAAAATTTTCTTTGTCTCAGACAAATCAAATGACAAATAACCTCTCCCTACACGAGTAGTGGTCAGGTCACCACATTTTGGCAACAACAATATTTTTGAGTGACATCGCCAAATAAAAGACTAATATAAAAAGAATTTGATATTAATATGATATTACAAAAGTAATTTTTTTAGGGACTACAAATATAAAGTCGTCCATATTACAGGGACGAAAAAAACTCATTTCCTCTTTCTTTTTTTAGTTTGAGGAGCACCCAACTTATTGAAAAATTTAAATAATATAATAGGACAAGCTTTTCCAAGCTAAAATTAGATGATTTTGATTTTTTTTTTAAATCAATTATTATATACCAAACAGATAAATATTACTTATTACAACAAAAAAAGCCACGACAAATATCATAACAAGTAAATAAAAAAATTCCTAAAAAATAAATGACATACATAAGTTTCTGTTTCCTTAACTACAATGAGTTGTTTGTTATAACTATACAACTTAAAATAAACACCAATGAAACCATAAATTTTCATAATGTGTAGTTTAATTTGAATTGCAAAAAAGATACATTAGATAGTTTGCACTTAAGAAATAACAAAACATTTGTAAGTTTTTCTCAGCTCTAAATTGACTACTCTCAAGATGAAGATATTATTCATTTGTTTTCTTCTTTTTAGTATGGTTTTGTTAAACCAGAACATACATGTTAATGGACGTATTTCATATGAACAATTACGTAAACCAAATATGCGAAGAGGGAAACTTCCTCCAACTAATGGATATCATCGAGGTTGCTCACATATAACTAGGTGTCGGGGAAAAAAAGATAACTAGTTCTTATCAAAATTATGATATCTTTTATTGTATCTCAAAAATCATGTTTCAATGAATATTTTTCCACCATATTATGTTTGTTTATGCTTGAAACAAGTATTCTTTATATTTAAGTTGAGACATAGATAAGTAAGTTTATTCGTGTATATTTTATAATTTTCCTTTATTTCTTCACTCTAATTTCTCAAGTTAAAAAAATTATTCTACGTATTTTTAAAAGAATGAAATCTATTTGAATTTATATACATGTAGAGAGAGACAGATAGAGTACTTATCTTGATAATAAATGTAGAATATAAATATTCAATGAGTTAAATAAAATGAAAAGGAGATAACGATCATGAAATTAAATAAATAATTAATATATAATGATTGTCATTATCAAAGTATTTAATTTTTGTTAAGACAAAGTTTAAAAGAATTATGAAAATTTAAAATCCTATAAATAGAATTAAATACTAATACGTTAGTGGCCTATGAATTAAGTATTCCTTAAAAACAAGACAATGTCCAAAAAATAGTAGTTGTATTTGCCATATGTTGTACTAATGCTAAAATAAGTTAATGCACTATGGATTAAGTATCCATTGTATATAACTTATGTTGTACTTTCATTATGTTGCATCAAACTCCAATGTTCGTATAGTATTGTGTACCGCAAATAAAATTATATGTAATATTAACGTATCCATATCTTATAAATATATTTGGTCATCTAAATATCATAGTCAAATTTAGTATGGTTGTTACTTTAATATTTTTTCAAATTTGTATTTTTAATTTCTTATTGTTTTCACGGGTCAAGACAATGCTTGAATGTTCTAATTATCTAGAGTGGAATCAACCAAATTAAACCCCGCCAATTAAAAGTTTGTATTTCTTTGCTATTTAACAAGCCTCATTTAAAGCGGCTTATTAGGCATTTATTTATCATACACTTTTCAATTATTAGGTCCTGTAAATGAGTAACTATATATCAATTTAATCTTCCGCCGAAAGTTCTTTTTTATGCCAAGTATGCTATAGGTTTGTAGTTATTTGTAAGGACATCCAATTATCTTCTACACAAATGTAAATTATAGCATTTAATTAGGGTATGAACAAATAAATGTTTTTAAAGCAAGGTCAATAATTTAAACTTTTTTAATTTTTTTTCTGCGCCAAATTTGCTTTTAGATATTGTAGTGTAGACAAATTTGGGTTTCCGTCCTAAAAAACAATCCTTAATATTCTCCTCGTAATATCAAATTCATAAGGTTTTAGTCCCTCATTACACATCACACAATAAAATTGGACAAGCCTCATAAGATTTGAGTTTTAAAATTACCCCATGGCCTTTACGTCTTTTTATACTTTTTAAAAAATTTCTTTGTCTCAGACAAATTAAATGACAAATAACCTCTCCCTACACGAGTAGTGGTCAGGTCACCACATTTTGGCAACAACAATATTTTTGAGTGACATCGCCAAATAAAAGACTAATATAAAAAGAATTTGATATTAATATGATATTACAAAAGTATTTTTTTTTAGGGACTACAAATATAAAGTCGTCCATATTACAGGGACGAAAAAAACTCATTTCCTCTTTCTTTTTTTAGTTTGAGGAGCACCCAACTTATTGAAAAATTTAAATAATATAATAGGACAAGCTTTTCCAAGCTAAAATTAGATAATTTTGATTTTTTTTTAAATCAATTATTATATACCAAACAGATAAATATTACTTATTACAACAAAAAAAGCCACGACAAATATCATAACAAGTAAATAAAAAAATTTCTAAAAAAATAATGACATACATAAGTCTCTGTTTCCTTAACTACAATGAGTTGTTTGTTATAACTATACAACTTAAAATAAACACCAATGAAACCATAAATTTTCATAATGTGTAGTTTAATTTGAATTGCAAAAAAGATACATTAGATAGTTTGCACTTAAGAAATAACAAAACATTTGTAAGTTTTTCTCAGCTCTAAATTGACTACTCTCAAGATGAAGATATTATTCATTTGTTTTCTTCTTTTTAGTATGGTTTTGTTAAACCAGAACATACATGTTAATGGACGTATTTCATATGAACAATTACGTAAACCAAATATGCGAAGAGGGAAACTTCCTCCAACTAATGGATATCATCGAGGTTGCTCTCATATAACTAGGTGTCGGGGAAAAAAAGATAACTAGTTCTTATCAAAATTATGATATCTTTTATTGTATCTCAAAAATCATGTTTCAATGAATATTTTTCCACCATATTATGTTTGTTTATGCTTGAAACAAGTCTTCTTTATATTTAAGTTGAGACATAGATAAGTAAGTTTATTCGCGTATATTTTATAATTTTCCTTTATTTCTTCACTCTAATTTCTCAAGTTAAAAAAATTATTCTACGTTTTTATAAAAGAATGAAATCTATTTGAATTTATATACATGTAGAGAGAGACAGATAGAGTACTTATCTTGATAATAAATGTAGAATATAAATATTCAATGAGTTAAATAAAAAGAAAAAGAGATAACGATCATGAAATTAAATAAATAATTAATATATAATGATTGTCATTATCAAAGTATTTAATTTTTGTTAAGACAAAGTTTAAAAGAATTATGAAAAATTAAAATCCTATAAATAGAATTAAATACTAATACGTTAGTGGCCTATGAATTAAGTATTCCTTAAAAACAAGACAATGTCCAAAAAATAGTAGTTGTATCTGCCATATGTTGTACTAATGCTAAAATAAGTTAATGCACTATGGATTAAGTATCCATTGTATATGACGTATGTTGTACTTTCATTATGTTGCATCAAACTCCAATGTTTGTATAGTATTGTGTACCGCAAATAAAATTATATGTAATATTAACGTATCCATATCTTATAAATATATTTGGTCATCTAAATATCCTAGACAAATTTAGTATGGTTGTTACTTTAATATTTTTTCAAATTTGTATTTTTAATTTCTTATTGTTTTCACGGGTCAAGACAATGCTTGAATGTTCTAATTATCTAGAGTGGAATCTACCAAATTAAACCCCGCCAATTAAAAGTTTGTATTTCTTTGCTATTTAACAAGCCTCATTTAAAGCGGCTTATTAGGCATTTATTTATCATACACTTTTCAATTATTAGGTCCTGTAAATGAGTAACTATATATCAATTTAATCTTCCGCCGAAAGTTCTTTTTTATGCCAAGTATGCTATAGGTTTGTAGTTATTTGTAAGGACATCCAATTATCTTCTACACAAATGTAAATTATAGCATTTAATTAGGGTATGAACAAATAAATGTTTTTAAAGCAAGGTCAATAATTTAAACTTTTTTAATTTTTTTTCTGCGCCAAATTTGCTTTTAGATATTGTAGTGTAGACAAATTTGGGTTTCCGTCCTAAAAAACAATCCTTAATATTCTCCTCGTAATATCAAATTCATAAGGTTTTAGTCCCTCATTACACATCACACAATAAAATTGGACAAGCCTCATAAGATTTGAGTTTTAAAATTACCCGATGGCCTTTAGGTCTTTTTATACTTTTTAAAAATTTTCTTTGTCTCAGACAAATCAAATGACAAATAACCTCTCCCTACACGAGTAGTGGTCAGGTCACCACATTTTGGCAACAACAATATTTTTGAGTGACATCGCCAAATAAAAGACTAATATAAAAAGAATTTGATATTAATATGATATTACAAAAGTATTTTTTTTAGGGACTACAAATATAAAGTCGTCCATATTACAGGGACGAAAAAAACTCATTTCCTCTTTCTTTTTTTAGTTTGAGGAGCACCCAACTTATTGAAAAATTTAAATAATATAATAGGACAAGCTTTTCCAAGCTAAAATTAGATGATTTTGATTTTTTTTTTAAATCAATTATTATATACCAAACAGATAAATATTACTTATTACAACAAAAAAAGCCACGACAAATATCATAACAAGTAAATAAAAAAATTCCTAAAAAATAAATGACATACATAAGTTTCTGTTTCCTTAACTACAATGAGTTGTTTGTTATAACTATACAACTTAAAATAAACACCAATGAAACCATAAATTTTCATAATGTGTAGTTTAATTTGAATTGCAAAAAAGATACATTAGATAGTTTGCACTTAAGAAATAACAAAACATTTGTAAGTTTTTCTCAGCTCTAAATTGACTACTCTCAAGATGAAGATATTATTCATTTGTTTTCTTCTTTTTAGTATGGTTTTGTTAAACCAGAACATACATGTTAATGGACGTATTTCATATGAACAATTACGTAAACCAAATATGCGAAGAGGGAAACTTCCTCCAACTAATGGATATCATCGAGGTTGCTCTCATATAACTAGGTGTCGGGGAAAAAAAGATAACTAGTTCTTATCAAAATAATGATATCTTTTATTGTATCTCAAAAATCATGTTTCAATGAATATTTTTCCACCATATTATGTTTGTTTATGCTTGAAACAAGTCTTCTTTATATTTAAGTTGAGACATAGATAAGTAAGTTTATTCGTGTATATTTTATAATTTTCCTTTATTTCTTCACTCTAATTTCTCAAGTTAAAAAAATTATTCTACGTATTTTTAAAAGAATGAAATCTATTTGAATTTATATACATGTAGAGAGAGACAGATAGAGTACTTATCTTGATAATAAATGTAGAATATAAATATTCAATGAGTTAAATAAAATGAAAAGGAGATAACGATCATGAAATTAAATAAATAATTAATATATAATGATTGTCATTATCAAAGTATTTAATTTTTGTTAAGACAAAGTTTAAAAGAATTATGAAAATTTAAAATCCTATAAATAGAATTAAATACTAATACGTTAGTGGCCTATGAATTAAGTATTCCTTAAAAACAAGACAATGTCCAAAAAATAGTAGTTGTATCTGCCATATGTTGTACTAATGCTAAAATAAGTTAATGCACTATGGATTAAGTATCCATTGTATATGACTTATGTTGTACTTTCATTATGTTGCATCAAACTCCAATGTTCGTATAGTATTGTGTACCGCAAATAAAATTATATGTAATATTAACGTATCCATATCTTATAAATATATTTGGTCATCTAAATATCCTAGACAAATTTAGTATGGTTGTTACTTTAATATTTTTTCAAATTTGTATTTTTAATTTCTTATAGTTTTCACGGGTCAAGACAATGCTTGAATGTTCTAATTATCTAGAGTGGAATCAACCAAATTAAACCCCGCCAATTAAAAGTTTGTATTTCTTTGCTATTTAACAAGCCTCATTTAAAGCGGCTTATTAGGCATTTATTTATCATACATTTTTCAATTATAAGGTCATGTAAATGAGTAACTATATATCAATTTAATCTTCCGCCGAAAGTTCTTTTTTATGCCAAGTATGCTATAGGTTTGTAGTTATTTGTAAGGACATCCAATTATCTTCTACACAAATGTAAATTATAGCATTTAATTAGGGTATGAACAAATAAATGTTTTTAAAGCAAGGTCAATAATTTAAACTTTTTTAATTTTTTTTCTGCGCCAAATTTGCTTTTAGATATTGTAGTGTAGACAAATATGGGTTTCCGTCCTAAAAAACAATCCTTAATATTCTCCTCGTAATATCAAATTCACAAGGTTTTAGTCCCTCATTACACATCACACAATAAAATTGGACAAGCCTCATAAGATTTGAGTTTTAAAATTACTCCATGGCCATTTACGTCTTTTTATACTTTTTAAAAAATTTCTTTGTCTCAGACAAATCAAATGACAAATAACCTCTCCCTACACGAGTAGTGGTCAGGTCACCAAATTTTGGCAACAACAATATTTTTGAGTGGCATCGCCAAATAAAAGACTAATATGAAAAGAATTTGATATTAATATGATATTACAAAAGGATTTTTTTTAAGGACTACAAATATAAAGCCGTCCATATTATAGGGACGAAAAAAACTCATTTCCTCTTTCTTTTTTTAGTTTGAGGAGCACCCAACTTATTGAAAAATTTAAATAATATAATAGGACAAGCTTTTCCAAGCTAAAATTAGATAATTTTGATTTTTTTTTGAAATCAATTATTATATACCAAACAGATAAATATTACTTATTACAACAAAAAAGGCCACGACAAATATCATAACAAGTAAATAAAAAAATTTCTAAAAAAATAATGACATGTATAAGTCTCTGTTTCCTTAACTACAATGAGTTGTTTGTTATAACTATACAACTTAAAATAAACACCAATGAAATCATAAATTTTCATAATGTGTAGTTTAATTTGAATTGCAAAAAAGCTACATTAGATAGTTTGCACTTAAGAAATAACAAAACATTTGTAAGTTTTTCTCAGCTCTAAATTGACTACTCTCAAGATGAAGATATTATTCATTTGTTTTCTTCTTTTTAGTATGGTTTTGTTAAACCAGAACATACATGTTAATGGACGTATTTCATATGAACAATTACGTAAACCAAATATGCGAAGAGGGAAACTTCCTCCAACTAATGGATATCATCGAGGTTGCTCTCATATAACTAGGTGTCGAGGAAAAAAAGATAACTAGTTCTTATCAAAATAATGAAATCTTTTATTGTATCTCAAAAATCATGTTTCAATGAATATTTTTCCACCATATTATGTTTGTTTATGCTTGAAACAAGTCTTCTTTATATTTAAGTTGAGACATAGATAAGTAAGTTTATTCGCGTATATTTTATAATTTTCCTTTATTTCTTCACTCTAATTTCTCAAGTTAAAAAAATTATTCTACGTATTTTTAAAAGAAAGAAATCTATTTGAATTTATATACATGTAGAGAGAGACAGATAGAGTACTTATCTTGATAATAAATGTAGAATATAAATATTCAATGAGTTAAATAAAATGAAAAGGAGATAACGATCATGAAATTAAAACAATAATTAATATATAATGATTGTCATTATCAAAGTATTTAATTTTTGTTAAGACAAAGTTTAAAAGAATTATGAAAAATTAAAATCCTATAAAAAGAATTAAATACTAATACGTTAGTGGCCTATGAATTAAGTATTCCTTAAAAACAAGACAATGTCCAAAAAATAGTAGTTGTATCTATAACACCCCAAATCGATTGACTAGTATATCGAATGAAGCATACATAATTGAATCCGGATACATTTAAAATTACAGAAAAGTAGAACTCAATTACAGTGTACAACCATTACTTATTTCAAGCATTCTCAAATACACAGCGGAAAGTTGGACTCTTGTACAAAATTCCTGAAACAACTAAACATTACAAGAAACTATAACGTCCAATATCTCTTTCACCATAGCTCGATCAATAGCTCGATCCATTGCTTAACCTGTTATCTGGAAAAAATATAGAGGGAGTTGGGTGAGACTACTTGTCTCGTGAGTTCCACCTATCTTAGGTTGTTAGCATTTTCTACGTGAAGCTACGTGCTTCGGTTAGTACTAACCATGTTCATATAATTCTTCATTGATCGAGTACAAGGGAAAACTATCTGCTCAATCAATGACATAGGAAAAACTAAGTTTCCTAACAGCTTTCATAACATTTCTCAGGATTGATCACATCATATCATATAATATATTCATTTAATTCATATCATAAGGTTATTGAACACACAATAAAATTATCTTGGTGAATTTTACGGAATGGCTCAAGGTGAGTGTCTTGAGTCATTCCCCATCGTTCCTGGCCAAATTCCTATCATATCAGGCTATGGCTCAGCATCTCACAATTATTATTATTCATTTCATTTCATATACTGGCAATTATAAATCCAGTAATGCGGGTCCAAAGCCCACTCATTTGTAGGTCCAAAGCCTATTCCATTGCGGGTCCAAAGCCCACTCCATTTGATTAATCCTATATCATATCATATACTTATCTTTCCATAAGTAAATTCGATTGTCTTTAAACATTTCATTCTAATGGGAGACTTAATACTACCCAAAATCTCTAGCTTACATCTTGCCTAACAACCCATTAACTCATTGATTCAAGCTCATCATTTAAAAGATTGCAACATTTTCGTAAAACATGGTTTTCAAAGCATAGTTTGAATCAATGTTTCCATAACACTTACTACACTTATTTTAACATATTAACCTATTATCCAAACTCACACGCAACAGGGGAATAATACTAATATATCCATATCAATTACTTGGGGAAACTATTCTTTTCTAATAGTCTAACTTTCCGATCTCCGTGTGCCAACAGAGACTTAAATCAATACTAAATTAAAATTTAACATTTTAGGAGAGTGAAACTACCCTTTGATAGGTTAGCTATCTAGAGGAACTCACCATAACTACTTCATACACTCCGACTCCACATCTTTACGCTCTATTGCCATCCAAAGCCATTAAACCCGTGTACAGATTTTTCTGCATAATTCTGCATCAGCGTGCCAACTTCAGAACGGCCTACAGTCCGTGTTTCATGGCCAAATTCCACAAACTCCGGTATCAAAACGAAGGGAATTTCGTCAGCTATCCATAGCAACTGGAATCAGATCAACCAGAGTTACAGGGAGTGAGAAATTACCTTTTAAGTGCAGCCCTGTCCCAAACTATTCCTGCATCAAAGTCCCAACTTTGAACGCAAATTTCGACCTCATTTCTTATCCAAATCGTACAAAATCAGTGTCTATCTTGAAGAAAATTTCGTGTAGATTCCGAATCTTCAAACATCGCTCCGATTTGGGTTATGATGTGAAAGTTATGACGAAAATACCAGTGACAGGTCCATACGGGTTTTACATCATTTTCCTCCAATACTTGAAATATTCAAACCCAAAGTACAAATTCATGAACAGAGGCTTCCTAAGTGAAAATAGATTTAGATTGGGGAAAAATAAACCTCAGTAAAAGGGGATTTTAGAGTTCAATCACTTAGGGAGAATGTGAATTTGAAGACAAAATTGAATTTGTGAAGGAGGTGAGGGTTCAGCGATGACAGAGAATAGGAGGATTAAAGCTTAAGTTTATCATTCATAATATCATCTTTACCAATGGGTTAAGAGAGGATTTTCATCCAAGGTTTGATCTTGGTGATAGTGTGAAAGAAATGGTTTGGTGATTCGCATGAGAGAAGAGAATAAAGGGTTCTCTGTTTGTGAAATGAAAAGAGAAGAATGGAGATAAGGATGTGAGTTTCTATGGCTTATAAAGATCAAGTGGGTCTCACTTGTCAATACCACTCATGCTTGGCTTACATTTAATTTAATATTTACTAACAAATTGGGTTTAGTGTGTTTCTTGGCATGAAAAAGAAAATGGATCTAACCCTTGTGTTAGTGTCTATTTATTCATCCCATATCTTGTACTAATCCAATTTAAATATACCTCTAATTATTATTACATCTAATAATTAAAGTGGGTTGTTACAGTATCTGCCATATGTTGTACTAATGCTAAAATAAGTTAATGCACTATGGATTAAGTATCCATTGTATATGACTTATGTTGTACTTTCATTATGTTGCATCAAACTCCAATGTTCGTATAGTATTGTGTACCGCAAATAAAATTATATGTAATATTAACGTATCCATATCTTATAAATATATTTGGTCATCTAAATATCCTAGTCAAATTTAGTATGGTTGTTACTTTAATATTTTTTCAAATTTGTATTTTTAATTTCTTATTGTTTTCACGGGTCAAGACAATGCTTGAATGTTCTAATTATCTAGAGTGGAATCAACCAAATTAAACCCCGCCAATTAAAAGTTTGTATTTCTTTGCTATTTAACAAGCCTCATTTAAAGCGGCTTATTAGGCATTTATTTATCATACACTTTTCAATTAGGGTTAATTATCTTTTACCCCCTTGTAATATATGTCAAATGTGCTTTACCCCCCTATAAAATATTTTTGTTGTTTTACCCCCCTATAATATAAAGTTATGTGTTTTACCCCCCCTATATGTGACATGGCATGACATATGGATTTTAATTTATATTTCTTTTAATTTTTTTTTGCCAAGTCAAAATTAGTACTTTTTATTTTTTTTGTTTGTTTTTAATTAATAAAATTATAAAATAAAGAATAAAGAAGATTCTGTAAAAAAAAAAAAAGAAGAAACAAAAGACGACAGAAAAAAAACACAGATAGTTTTCATTTTTCAATGATTTTGCTTCTTTCCATTCCATCATTCTCTACAACCCTCATCCCTCATCGTTCCCTAAAGTCCTTCCATTCCTTTCACTCTATCATTTATGCTCTAAAGGGTTGTTGTACTGTTCATCGCCCCCTTTCCCCTTTCTTCTCAAATTTTGGTCTATTTCTTCTTCATCTAAGTCGCTCGTCAATCGATCGCAGGTGGCGGTGGCTTCGTCAGAATCAATTGCAGGGGGTAGTGGTGGATCTTGAATCGATCGCAGGTTTGATCTTGTTGGATCTTGTTTCGTAATCGATCGCAGAGAAAGGGCTAGGTTTACGGTGGATAAAAACACGTTCCAATTCTTCTTTTTTTACGCACGCGAGATTGATAGCGATAACCATGGATTACGCATGTTCCTAAGATGGTGATTTTTGCGTTTTGGGTTTTGGTTTTCCGTTATGCGTTCTTCGTTTAACCATGGATTGGGTGTAGAAGAAGGAAACAGTGAAGAAGGTTAAACAAAGAAGGATCCAGTAATAGCATGAATGGAAGGAAGAAGAAGGAAGCAGTGAAGAAGGAAATAAGCAGTGAAAAAGGAAGCAGTGAGCTGAGTGAAGAAGGAAATAAGCAGAGAAGAAGAATGAAGAATGCATAGTAGACTCAATCCTAATTTAATCCCAATCCCAAATCCTAATTTTTTATTTTTTTCATTATAATAAAAACAAACAAAAACAAAAAAAAATAAAAAGAATCAATTTCTGATTTGGCAGATTTTTTTTAAAAAATAATTAAAAATTAAAATTAAAATCCACGTGTCATGCCATGTCACATATTGAAGTCCAATCAGCTTTAGTTGACCAAGTCAAAGGGGGTAAACCACATAACTTTATATTATAGGGGGGTAAAACAACAAAAATATTTTATAGGGGAGTAAAACACCTTTTACATATATTACAGGGGGGCAAAAGGTAATTAACCCTTTCAATTATTAGGTCCTGTAAATGAGTAACTATATATCAATTTAATCTTCCGCCGAAAGTTCTTTTTTATGCCAAGTATGCTATAGGTTTGTAGTTATTTGTAAGGACATCCAATTATCTTCTACACAAATGTAAATTATAGCATTTAATTAGGGTATGAACAAATAAATGTTTTTAAAGCAAGGTCAATAATTTAAACTTTTTTAATTTTTTTTCTGCGCCAAATTTGCTTTTAGATATTGTAGTGTAGACAAATTTGGGTTTCCGTCCTAAAAAACAATCCTTAATATTCTCCTCGTAATATCAAATTCATAAGGTTTTAGTCCCTCATTACACATCACACAATAAAATTGGACAAGCCTCATAAGATTTGAGTTTTAAAATTACCCCATGGCCTTTACGTCTTTTTATACTTTTTAAAAATTTTCTTTGTCTCAGACAAATCAAATGACAAATAACCTCTCCCTACACGAGTAGTGGTCAGGTCACCACATTTTGGCAACAACAATATTTTTGAGTGACATCGCCAAATAAAAGACTAATATAAAAAGAATTTGATATTAATATGATATTACAAAAGTATTTTTTTTAGGGACTACAAATATAAAGTCGTCCATATTACAGGGACGAAAAAAACTCATTTCCTCTTTCTTTTTTTAGTTTGAGGAGCTCCCAACTTATTGAAAAATTTAAATAATATAATAGGACAAGCTTTTCCAAGCTAAAATTAGATGATTTTGATTTTTTTTTTAAATCAATTATTATATACCAAACAGATAAATATTACTTATTACAACAAAAAAGGCCACGACAAATATCATAACAAGTAAATAAAAAAATTTCTAAAAAAATAATGACATACATAAGTCTCTGTTTCCTTAACTACAATGAGTTGTTTGTTATAACTATACAACTTAAAATAAACACCAATGAAACCATAAATTTTCATAATGTGTAGTTTAATTTGAATTGCAAAAAAGATACATTAGATAGTTTGCACTTAAGAAATAACAAAACATTTGTAAGTTTTTCTCAGCTCTAAATTGACTACTCTCAAGATGAAGATATTATTCATTTGTTTTCTTCTTTTTAGTATGGTTTTGTTAAACCAGAACATACATGTTAATGGACGTATTTCATATGAACAATTACGTAAACCAAATATGCGAAGAGGGAAACTTCCTCCAACTAATGGATATCATCGAGGTTGCTCTCATATAACTAGGTGTCGGGGAAAAAAAGATAACTAGTTCTTATCAAAATAATGATATCTTTTATTGTATCTCAAAAATCATGTTTCAATGAATATTTTTCCACCATATTATGTTTGTTTATGCTTGAAACAAGTCTTCTTTATATTTAAGTTGAGACATAGATAAGTAAGTTTATTCGTGTATATTTTATAATTTTCCTTTATTTCTTCACTCTAATTTCTCAAGTTAAAAAAATTATTCTACGTATTTTTAAAAGAATGAAATCTATTTGAATTTATATACATGTAGAGAGAGACAGATAGAGTACTTATCTTGATAATAAATGTAGAATATAAATATTCAATGAGTTAAATAAAATGAAAAGGAGATAACGATCATGAAATTAAATAAATAATTAATATATAATGATTGTCATTATCAAAGTATTTAATTTTTGTTAAGACAAAGTTTAAAAGAATTATGAAAATTTAAAATCCTATAAATAGAATTAAATACTAATACGTTAGTGGCCTATGAATTAAGTATTCCTTAAAAACAAGACAATGTCCAAAAAATAGTAGTTGTATCTGCCATATGTTGTACTAATGCTAAAATAAGTTAATGCACTATGGATTAAGTATCCATTGTATATAACTTATGTTGTACTTTCATTATGTTGCATCAAACTCCAATGTTCGTATAGTATTGTGTACCGCAAATAAAATTATATGTAATATTAACGTATCCATATCTTATAAATATATTTGGTCATCTAAATATCATAGTCAAATTTAGTATGGTTGTTACTTTAATATTTTTTCAAATTTGTATTTTTAATTTCTTATTGTTTTCACGGGTCAAGACAATGCTTGAATGTTCTAATTATCTAGAGTGGAATCAACCAAATTAAACCCCGCCAATTAAAAGTTTGTATTTCTTTGCTATTTAACAAGCCTCATTTAAAGCGGCTTATTAGGCATTTATTTATCATACACTTTTCAATTATTAGGTCCTGTAAATGAGTAACTATATATCAATTTAATCTTCCGCCGAAAGTTCTTTTTTATGCCAAGTATGCTATAGGTTTGTAGTTATTTGTAAGGACATCCAATTATCTTCTACACAAATGTAAATTATAGCATTTAATTAGGGTATGAACAAATAAATGTTTTTAAAGCAAGGTCAATAATTTAAACTTTTTTAATTTTTTTTCTGCGCCAAATTTGCTTTTAGATATTGTAGTGTAGACAAATTTGGGTTTCCGTCCTAAAAAACAATCCTTAATATTCTCCTCGTAATATCAAATTCATAAGGTTTTAGTCCCTCATTACACATCACACAATAAAATTGGACAAGCCTCATAAGATTTGAGTTTTAAAATTACCCCATGGCCTTTACGTCTTTTTATACTTTTTAAAAATTTTCTTTGTCTCAGACAAATCAAATGACAAATAACCTCTCCCTACACGAGTAGTGGTCAGGTCACCACATTTTGGCAACAACAATATTTTTGAGTGACATCGCCAAATAAAAGACTAATATAAAAAGAATTTGATATTAATATGATATTACAAAAGTATTTTTTTTAGGGACTACAAATATAAAGTCGTCCATATTACAGGGACGAAAAAAACTCATTTCCTCTTTCTTTTTTTAGTTTGAGGAGCACCCAACTTATTGAAAAATTTAAATAATATAATAGGACAAGCTTTTCCAAGCTAAAATTAGATGATTTTGATTTTTTTTTTAAATCAATTATTATATACCAAACAGATAAATATTACTTATTACAACAAAAAAGGCCACGACAAATATCATAACAAGTAAATAAAAAAATTTCTAAAAAAATAATGACATACATAAGTCTCTGTTTCCTTAACTACAATGAGTTGTTTGTTATAACTATACAACTTAAAATAAACACCAATGAAACCATAAATTTTCATAATGTGTAGTTTAATTTGAATTGCAAAAAAGATACATTAGATAGTTTGCACTTAAGAAATAACAAAACATTTGTAAGTTTTTCTCAGCTCTAAATTGACTACTCTCAAGATGAAGATATTATTCATTTGTTTTCTTCTTTTTAGTATGGTTTTGTTAAACCAGAACATACATGTTAATGGACGTATTTCATATGAACAATTACGTAAACCAAATATGCGAAGAGGGAAACTTCCTCCAACTAATGGATATCATCGAGGTTGCTCACATATAACTAGGTGTCGGGGAAAAAAAGATAACTAGTTCTTATCAAAATTATGATATCTTTTATTGTATCTCAAAAATCATGTTTCAATGAATATTTTTCCACCATATTATGTTTGTTTATGCTTGAAACAAGTATTCTTTATATTTAAGTTGAGACATAGATAAGTAAGTTTATTCGTGTATATTTTATAATTTTCCTTTATTTCTTCACTCTAATTTCTCAAGTTAAAAAAATTATTCTACGTATTTTTAAAAGAATGAAATCTATTTGAATTTATATACATGTAGAGAGAGACAGATAGAGTACTTATCTTGATAATAAATGTAGAATATAAATATTCAATGAGTTAAATAAAATGAAAAGGAGATAACGATCATGAAATTAAATAAATAATTAATATATAATGATTGTCATTATCAAAGTATTTAATTTTTGTTAAGACAAAGTTTAAAAGAATTATGAAAATTTAAAATCCTATAAATAGAATTAAATACTAATACGTTAGTGGCCTATGAATTAAGTATTCCTTAAAAACAAGACAATGTCCAAAAAATAGTAGTTGTATCTGCCATATGTTGTACTAATGCTAAAATAAGTTAATGCACTATGGATTAAGTATCCATTGTATATAACTTATGTTGTACTTTCATTATGTTGCATCAAACTCCAATGTTCGTATAGTATTGTGTACCGCAAATAAAATTATATGTAATATTAACGTATCCATATCTTATAAATATATTTGGTCATCTAAATATCATAGTCAAATTTAGTATGGTTGTTACTTTAATATTTTTTCAAATTTGTATTTTTAATTTCTTATTGTTTTCACGGGTCAAGACAATGCTTGAATGTTCTAATTATCTAGAGTGGAATCAACCAAATTAAACCCCGCCAATTAAAAGTTTGTATTTCTTTGCTATTTAACAAGCCTCATTTAAAGCGGCTTATTAGGCATTTATTTATCATACACTTTTCAATTATTAGGTCCTGTAAATGAGTAACTATATATCAATTTAATCTTCCGCCGAAAGTTCTTTTTTATGCCAAGTATGCTATAGGTTTGTAGTTATTTGTAAGGACATCCAATTATCTTCTACACAAATGTAAATTATAGCATTTAATTAGGGTATGAACAAATAAATGTTTTTAAAGCAAGGTCAATAATTTAAACTTTTTTAATTTTTTTTCTGCGCCAAATTTGCTTTTAGATATTGTAGTGTAGACAAATTTGGGTTTCCGTCCTAAAAAACAATCCTTAATATTCTCCTCGTAATATCAAATTCATAAGGTTTTAGTCCCTCATTACACATCACACAATAAAATTGGACAAGCCTCATAAGATTTGAGTTTTAAAATTACCCCATGGCCTTTACGTCTTTTTATACTTTTTAAAAATTTTCTTTGTCTCAGACAAATCAAATGACAAATAACCTCTCCCTACACGAGTAGTGGTCAGGTCACCACATTTTGGCAACAACAATATTTTTGAGTGACATCGCCAAATAAAAGACTAATATAAAAAGAATTTGATATTAATATGATATTACAAAAGTATTTTTTTTAGGGACTACAAATATAAAGTCGTCCATATTACAGGGACGAAAAAAACTCATTTCCTCTTTCTTTTTTTAGTTTGAGGAGCACCCAACTTATTGAAAAATTTAAATAATATAATAGGACAAGCTTTTCCAAGCTAAAATTAGATGATTTTGATTTTTTTTTTAAATCAATTATTATATACCAAACAGATAAATATTACTTATTACAACAAAAAAGGCCACGACAAATATCATAACAAGTAAATAAAAAAATTTCTAAAAAAATAATGACATACATAAGTCTCTGTTTCCTTAACTACAATGAGTTGTTTGTTATAACTATACAACTTAAAATAAACACCAATGAAACCATAAATTTTCATAATGTGTAGTTTAATTTGAATTGCAAAAAAGATACATTAGATAGTTTGCACTTAAGAAATAACAAAACATTTGTAAGTTTTTCTCAGCTCTAAATTGACTACTCTCAAGATGAAGATATTATTCATTTGTTTTCTTCTTTTTAGTATGGTTTTGTTAAACCAGAACATACATGTTAATGGACGTATTTCATATGAACAATTACGTAAACCAAATATGCGAAGAGGGAAACTTCCTCCAACTAATGGATATCATCGAGGTTGCTCACATATAACTAGGTGTCGGGGAAAAAAAGATAACTAGTTCTTATCAAAATTATGATATCTTTTATTGTATCTCAAAAATCATGTTTCAATGAATATTTTTCCACCATATTATGTTTGTTTATGCTTGAAACAAGTATTCTTTATATTTAAGTTGAGACATAGATAAGTAAGTTTATTCGTGTATATTTTATAATTTTCCTTTATTTCTTCACTCTAATTTCTCAAGTTAAAAAAATTATTCTACGTATTTTTAAAAGAATGAAATCTATTTGAATTTATATACATGTAGAGAGAGACAGATAGAGTACTTATCTTGATAATAAATGTAGAATATAAATATTCAATGAGTTAAATAAAATGAAAAGGAGATAACGATCATGAAATTAAATAAATAATTAATATATAATGATTGTCATTATCAAAGTATTTAATTTTTGTTAAGACAAAGTTTAAAAGAATTATGAAAATTTAAAATCCTATAAATAGAATTAAATACTAATACGTTAGTGGCCTATGAATTAAGTATTCCTTAAAAACAAGACAATGTCCAAAAAATAGTAGTTGTATCTGCCATATGTTGTACTAATGCTAAAATAAGTTAATGCACTATGGATTAAGTATCCATTGTATATAACTTATGTTGTACTTTCATTATGTTGCATCAAACTCCAATGTTCGTATAGTATTGTGTACCGCAAATAAAATTATATGTAATATTAACGTATCCATATCTTATAAATATATTTGGTCATCTAAATATCATAGTCAAATTTAGTATGGTTGTTACTTTAATATTTTTTCAAATTTGTATTTTTAATTTCTTATTGTTTTCACGGGTCAAGACAATGCTTGAATGTTCTAATTATCTAGAGTGGAATCAACCAAATTAAACCCCGCCAATTAAAAGTTTGTATTTCTTTGCTATTTAACAAGCCTCATTTAAAGCGGCTTATTAGGCATTTATTTATCATACACTTTTCAATTATTAGGTCCTGTAAATGAGTAACTATATATCAATTTAATCTTCCGCCGAAAGTTCTTTTTTATGCCAAGTATGCTATAGGTTTGTAGTTATTTGTAAGGACATCCAATTATCTTCTACACAAATGTAAATTATAGCATTTAATTAGGGTATGAACAAATAAATGTTTTTAAAGCAAGGTCAATAATTTAAACTTTTTTAATTTTTTTTCTGCGCCAAATTTGCTTTTAGATATTGTAGTGTAGACAAATTTGGGTTTCCGTCCTAAAAAACAATCCTTAATATTCTCCTCGTAATATCAAATTCATAAGGTTTTAGTCCCTCATTACACATCACACAATAAAATTGGACAAGCCTCATAAGATTTGAGTTTTAAAATTACCCCATGGCCTTTACGTCTTTTTATACTTTTTAAAAAATTTCTTTGTCTCAGACAAATTAAATGACAAATAACCTCTCCCTACACGAGTAGTGGTCAGGTCACCACATTTTGGCAACAACAATATTTTTGAGTGACATCGCCAAATAAAAGACTAATATAAAAAGAATTTGATATTAATATGATATTACAAAAGTATTTTTTTTTAGGGACTACAAATATAAAGTCGTCCATATTACAGGGACGAAAAAAACTCATTTCCTCTTTCTTTTTTTAGTTTGAGGAGCACCCAACTTATTGAAAAATTTAAATAATATAATAGGACAAGCTTTTCCAAGCTAAAATTAGATGATTTTGATTTTTTTTTTAAATCAATTATTATATACCAAACAGATAAATATTACTTATTACAACAAAAAAAGCCACGACAAATATCATAACAAGTAAATAAAAAAATTTCTAAAAAAATAATGACATACATAAGTCTCTGTTTCCTTAACTACAATGAGTTGTTTGTTATAACTATACAACTTAAAATAAACACCAATGAAACCATAAATTTTCATAATGTGTAGTTTAATTTGAATTGCAAAAAAGATACATTAGATAGTTTGCACTTAAGAAATAACAAAACATTTGTAAGTTTTTCTCAGCTCTAAATTGACTACTCTCAAGATGAAGATATTATTCATTTGTTTTCTTCTTTTTAGTATGGTTTTGTTAAACCAGAACATACATGTTAATGGACGTATTTCATATGAACAATTACGTAAACCAAATATGCGAAGAGGGAAACTTCCTCCAACTAATGGATATCATCGAGGTTGCTCTCATATAACTAGGTGTCGGGGAAAAAAAGATAACTAGTTCTTATCAAAATTATGATATCTTTTATTGTATCTCAAAAATCATGTTTCAATGAATATTTTTCCACCATATTATGTTTGTTTATGCTTGAAACAAGTCTTCTTTATATTTAAGTTGAGACATAGATAAGTAAGTTTATTCGCGTATATTTTATAATTTTCCTTTATTTCTTCACTCTAATTTCTCAAGTTAAAAAAATTATTCTACGTTTTTATAAAAGAATGAAATCTATTTGAATTTATATACATGTAGAGAGAGACAGATAGAGTACTTATCTTGATAATAAATGTAGAATATAAATATTCAATGAGTTAAATAAAAAGAAAAAGAGATAACGATCATGAAATTAAATAAATAATTAATATATAATGATTGTCATTATCAAAGTATTTAATTTTTGTTAAGACAAAGTTTAAAAGAATTATGAAAAATTAAAATCCTATAAATAGAATTAAATACTAATACGTTAGTGGCCTATGAATTAAGTATTCCTTAAAAACAAGACAATGTCCAAAAAATAGTAGTTGTATCTGCCATATGTTGTACTAATGCTAAAATAAGTTAATGCACTATGGATTAAGTATCCATTGTATATGACTTATGTTGTACTTTCATTATGTTGCATCAAACTCCAATGTTTGTATAGTATTGTGTACCGCAAATAAAATTATATGTAATATTAACGTATCCATATCTTATAAATATATTTGGTCATCTAAATATCATAGTCAAATTTAGTATGGTTGTTACTTTAATATTTTTTCAAATTTGTATTTTTAATTTCTTATTGTTTTCACGGGTCAAGACAATGCTTGAATGTTCTAATTATCTAGAGTGGAATCAACCAAATTAAACCCCGCCAATTAAAAGTTTGTATTTCTTTGCTATTTAACAAGCCTCATTTAAAGCGGCTTATTAGGCATTTATTTATCATACACTTTTCAATTATTAGGTCCTGTAAATGAGTAACTATATATCAATTTAATCTTCCGCCGAAAGTTCTTTTTTATGCCAAGTATGCTATAGGTTTGTAGTTATTTGTAAGGACATCCAATTATCTTCTACACAAATGTAAATTATAGCATTTAATTAGGGTATGAACAAATAAATGTTTTTAAAGCAAGGTCAATAATTTAAACTTTTTTAATTTTTTTTCTGCGCCAAATTTGCTTTTAGATATTGTAGTGTAGACAAATTTGGGTTTCCGTCCTAAAAAACAATCCTTAATATTCTCCTCGTAATATCAAATTCATAAGGTTTTAGTCCCTCATTACACATCACACAATAAAATTGGACAAGCCTCATAAGATTTGAGTTTTAAAATTACCCCATGGCCTTTACGTCTTTTTATACTTTTTAAAAAATTTCTTTGTCTCAGACAAATTAAATGACAAATAACCTCTCCCTACACGAGTAGTGGTCAGGTCACCACATTTTGGCAACAACAATATTTTTGAGTGACATCGCCAAATAAAAGACTAATATAAAAAGAATTTGATATTAATATGATATTACAAAAGTATTTTTTTTTAGGGACTACAAATATAAAGTCGTCCATATTACAGGGACGAAAAAAACTCATTTCCTCTTTCTTTTTTTAGTTTGAGGAGCACCCAACTTATTGAAAAATTTAAATAATATAATAGGACAAGCTTTTCCAAGCTAAAATTAGATGATTTTGATTTTTTTTTAAATCAATTATTATATACCAAACAGATAAATATTACTTATTACAACAAAAAAAGCCACGACAAATATCATAACAAGTAAATAAAAAAATTTCTAAAAAAATAATGACATACATAAGTCTCTGTTTCCTTAACTACAATGAGTTGTTTGTTATAACTATACAACTTAAAATAAACACCAATGAAACCATAAATTTTCATAATGTGTAGTTTAATTTGAATTGCAAAAAAGATACATTAGATAGTTTGCACTTAAGAAATAACAAAACATTTGTAAGTTTTTCTCAGCTCTAAATTGACTACTCTCAAGATGAAGATATTATTCATTTGTTTTCTTCTTTTTAGTATGGTTTTGTTAAACCAGAACATACATGTTAATGGACGTATTTCATATGAACAATTACGTAAACCAAATATGCGAAGAGGGAAACTTCCTCCAACTAATGGATATCATCGAGGTTGCTCTCATATAACTAGGTGTCGGGGAAAAAAAGATAACTAGTTCTTATCAAAATTATGATATCTTTTATTGTATCTCAAAAATCATGTTTCAATGAATATTTTTCCACCATATTATGTTTGTTTATGCTTGAAACAAGTCTTCTTTATATTTAAGTTGAGACATAGATAAGTAAGTTTATTCGCGTATATTTTATAATTTTCCTTTATTTCTTCATTCTAATTTCTCAAGTTAAAAAAATTATTCTACGTTTTTATAAAAGAATGAAATCTATTTGAATTTATATACATGTAGAGAGAGACAGATAGAGTACTTATCTTGATAATAAATGTAGAATATAAATATTCAATGAGTTAAATAAAAAGAAAAAGAGATAACGATCATGAAATTAAATAAATAATTAATATATAATGATTGTCATTATCAAAGTATTTAATTTTTGTTAAGACAAAGTTTAAAAGAATTATGAAAAATTAAAATCCTATAAATAGAATTAAATACTAATACGTTAGTGGCCTATGAATTAAGTATTCCTTAAAAACAAGACAATGTCCAAAAAATAGTAGTTGTATCTGCCATATGTTGTACTAATGCTAAAATAAGTTAATGCACTATGGATTAAGTATCCATTGTATATGACTTATGTTGTACTTTCATTATGTTGCATCAAACTCCAATGTTTGTATAGTATTGTGTACCGCAAATAAAATTATATGTAATATTAACGTATCCATATCTTATAAATATATTTGGTCATCTAAATATCCTAGACAAATTTAGTATGGTTGTTACTTTAATATTTTTTCAAATTTGTATTTTTAATTTCTTATTGTTTTCACGGGTCAAGACAATGCTTGAATGTTCTAATTATCTAGAGTGGAATCTACCAAATTAAACCCCGCCAATTAAAAGTTTGTATTTCTTTGCTATTTAACAAGCCTCATTTAAAGCGGCTTATTAGGCATTTATTTATCATACACTTTTCAATTATTAGGTCCTGTAAATGAGTAACTATATATCAATTTAATCTTCCGCCGAAAGTTCTTTTTTATGCCAAGTATGCTATAGGTTTGTAGTTATTTGTAAGGACATCCAATTATCTTCTACACAAATGTAAATTATAGCATTTAATTAGGGTATGAACAAATAAATGTTTTTAAAGCAAGGTCAATAATTTAAACTTTTTTAATTTTTTTTCTGCGCCAAATTTGCTTTTAGATATTGTAGTGTAGACAAATTTGGGTTTCCGTCCTAAAAAACAATCCTTAATATTCTCCTCGTAATATCAAATTCATAAGGTTTTAGTCCCTCATTACACATCACACAATAAAATTGGACAAGCCTCATAAGATTTGAGTTTTAAAATTACCCGATGGCCTTTAGGTCTTTTTATACTTTTTAAAAATTTTCTTTGTCTCAGACAAATCAAATGACAAATAACCTCTCCCTACACGAGTAGTGGTCAGGTCACCACATTTTGGCAACAACAATATTTTTGAGTGACATCGCCAAATAAAAGACTAATATAAAAAGAATTTGATATTAATATGATATTACAAAAGTATTTTTTTTAGGGACTACAAATATAAAGTCGTCCATATTACAGGGACGAAAAAAACTCATTTCCTCTTTCTTTTTTTAGTTTGAGGAGCACCCAACTTATTGAAAAATTTAAATAATATAATAGGACAAGCTTTTCCAAGCTAAAATTAGATGATTTTGATTTTTTTTTTAAATCAATTATTATATACCAAACAGATAAATATTACTTATTACAACAAAAAAAGCCACGACAAATATCATAACAAGTAAATAAAAAAATTCCTAAAAAATAAATGACATACATAAGTTTCTGTTTCCTTAACTACAATGAGTTGTTTGTTATAACTATACAACTTAAAATAAACACCAATGAAACCATAAATTTTCATAATGTGTAGTTTAATTTGAATTGCAAAAAAGATACATTAGATAGTTTGCACTTAAGAAATAACAAAACATTTGTAAGTTTTTCTCAGCTCTAAATTGACTACTCTCAAGATGAAGATATTATTCATTTGTTTTCTTCTTTTTAGTATGGTTTTGTTAAACCAGAACATACATGTTAATGGACGTATTTCATATGAACAATTACGTAAACCAAATATGCGAAGAGGGAAACTTCCTCCAACTAATGGATATCATCGAGGTTGCTCTCATATAACTAGGTGTCGGGGAAAAAAAGATAACTAGTTCTTATCAAAATAATGATATCTTTTATTGTATCTCAAAAATCATGTTTCAATGAATATTTTTCCACCATATTATGTTTGTTTATGCTTGAAACAAGTCTTCTTTATATTTAAGTTGAGACATAGATAAGTAAGTTTATTCGTGTATATTTTATAATTTTCCTTTATTTCTTCACTCTAATTTCTCAAGTTAAAAAAATTATTCTACGTATTTTTAAAAGAATGAAATCTATTTGAATTTATATACATGTAGAGAGAGACAGATAGAGTACTTATCTTGATAATAAATGTAGAATATAAATATTCAATGAGTTAAATAAAATGAAAAGGAGATAACGATCATGAAATTAAATAAATAATTAATATATAATGATTGTCATTATCAAAGTATTTAATTTTTGTTAAGACAAAGTTTAAAAGAATTATGAAAATTTAAAATCCTATAAATAGAATTAAATACTAATACGTTAGTGGCCTATGAATTAAGTATTCCTTAAAAACAAGACAATGTCCAAAAAATAGTAGTTGTATCTGCCATATGTTGTACTAATGCTAAAATAAGTTAATGCACTATGGATTAAGTATCCATTGTATATAACTTATGTTGTACTTTCATTATGTTGCATCAAACTCCAATGTTCGTATAGTATTGTGTACCGCAAATAAAATTATATGTAATATTAACGTATCCATATCTTATAAATATATTTGGTCATCTAAATATCATAGTCAAATTTAGTATGGTTGTTACTTTAATATTTTTTCAAATTTGTATTTTTAATTTCTTATTGTTTTCACGGGTCAAGACAATGCTTGAATGTTCTAATTATCTAGAGTGGAATCAACCAAATTAAACCCCGCCAATTAAAAGTTTGTATTTCTTTGCTATTTAACAAGCCTCATTTAAAGCGGCTTATTAGGCATTTATTTATCATACACTTTTCAATTATTAGGTCATGTAAATGAGTAACTATATATCAATTTAATCTTCCGCCGAAAGTTCTTTTTTATGCCAAGTATGCTATAGGTTTGTAGTTATTTGTAAGGACATCCAATTATCTTCTACACAAATGTAAATTATAGCATTTAATTAGGGTATGAACAAATAAATGTTTTTAAAGCAAGGTCAATAATTTAAACTTTTTTAATTTTTTTTCTGCGCCAAATTTGCTTTTAGATATTGTAGTGTAGACAAATTTGGGTTTCCGTCCTAAAAAACAATCCTTAATATTCTCCTCGTAATATCAAATTCATAAGGTTTTAGTCCCTCATTACACATCACACAATAAAATTGGACAAGCCTCATAAGATTTGAGTTTTAAAATTACCCCATGGCCTTTACGTCTTTTTATACTTTTTAAAAATTTTCTTTGTCTCAGACAAATCAAATGACAAATAACCTCTCCCTACACGAGTAGTGGTCAGGTCACCACATTTTGGCAACAACAATATTTTTGAGTGACATCGCCAAATAAAAGACTAATATAAAAAGAATTTGATATTAATATGATATTACAAAAGTATTTTTTTTAGGGACTACAAATATAAAGTCGTCCATATTACAGGGACGAAAAAAACTCATTTCCTCTTTCTTTTTTTAGTTTGAGGAGCACCCAACTTATTGAAAAATTTAAATAATATAATAGGACAAGCTTTTCCAAGCTAAAATTAGATGATTTTGATTTTTTTTTTAAATCAATTATTATATACCAAACAGATAAATATTACTTATTACAACAAAAAAGGCCACGACAAATATCATAACAAGTAAATAAAAAAATTTCTAAAAAAATAATGACATACATAAGTCTCTGTTTCCTTAACTACAATGAGTTGTTTGTTATAACTATACAACTTAAAATAAACACCAATGAAACCATAAATTTTCATAATGTGTAGTTTAATTTGAATTGCAAAAAAGATACATTAGATAGTTTGCACTTAAGAAATAACAAAACATTTGTAAGTTTTTCTCAGCTCTAAATTGACTACTCTCAAGATGAAGATATTATTCATTTGTTTTCTTCTTTTTAGTATGGTTTTGTTAAACCAGAACATACATGTTAATGGACGTATTTCATATGAACAATTACGTAAACCAAATATGCGAAGAGGGAAACTTCCTCCAACTAATGGATATCATCGAGGTTGCTCACATATAACTAGGTGTCGGGGAAAAAAAGATAACTAGTTCTTATCAAAATTATGATATCTTTTATTGTATCTCAAAAATCATGTTTCAATGAATATTTTTCCACCATATTATGTTTGTTTATGCTTGAAACAAGTCTTCTTTATATTTAAGTTGAGACATAGATAAGTAAGTTT